>JARRAA010009728.1:0-10105 GCA_030557295.1 Ecitodaemon sp. MM-2014
CGGTGCGCATGGCGAAGCCGCCGGGTAACATCGGACAAGGTGCGAATTATTTCGGTGTTATGCGAGACGCTGCGTTCGATAATATCTCAAATATTTCGCTCGGAAAATATCGGCAGTTAAATCTACTGCTTTCCTGCAAATTGACTTGTCTACCTTTGCCGCACCGAGAAGGTCCCAGACGCTCCGAGGATATTGCATAATCCAATACAAGCGCGCGCACAAATCTTGCATAAAATTGAATTCGC
This sequence comes from Ecitodaemon sp. MM-2014, assembly GCA_030557295.1. Lineage (NCBI taxonomy): Eukaryota > Metazoa > Arthropoda > Insecta > Coleoptera > Staphylinidae > Ecitodaemon > Ecitodaemon sp. MM-2014. Next base: position 246 of record JARRAA010009728.1, read on the forward strand.
TGCAATCGGACGAAATTGATGGCAAATTGAATATCGGATATGCGTCCTTATTATCCTGCGCGGCGGCGGCGATAAAAACGCGCGCGCGCCACCGCATATTTCGAAAAACATCCCACTTATTGAGGTATCATTTTTCGTTTGCGCGCGGCAATGATTTATTCAGAATTGTCAAGCGCCGTCAATAAATTACACTGTCGCAAAGGCAAATTATCGCCGCCGTATCCTGCATATTTATGATAGCGACGCGCGGCGAGCATCAAAACACCGCCGGGCGCGAATATTCCCATACCGACGCGCGTCTTGTTTGCCCGCGACAAATTTGAATATTGCTAAATGGGAATAATGTAAATTCCCTCCGACGCTGTTTACAATCGAGCGGGTTTAAATTAATCGCGGCTAGAAAACAAAGCGACGAACATCGAATCGTCCGCGTGCGGCCGAACGCAAAACGCGCGTTTTTTTTTTTGTGCGAATTCCGACAGCTTTCGAGTATTAAAGCCTCGAATGTTTGGCCGAATTTATCGCAGCGCGGAGGCGCCGGTCACGCGGCCGACAATTACACTTGCAAATCGCGCCCGCCTGTTTTGTTTTCTTATTCGCATATATACACGAATACATATTTGCGCAAGCCGATACGGCGGCGGCGGCGCGCCCGAAAGCATAATGCGTTGCGTGCCCGTCCGAACCGCGCACGGCTTTTCGACAAATATTGTCTTTTTGCGATGTGCGCATCGCATTAGCGTTCATTACGCACATTACGATGCATTAAAAATGCGCGCGCTTTTATTGCGCGCGCGTCGGACCCCGCGCATAAATGTTTGTTTTTGTTATCATTCGCGCAAATGAATTTACAATATTATTATTTCGCATTTAATTAACATTCCGACCGCAGCACCGGAATATATTAATTAACATTTGCGCTCGCTGCAAACGATAATCAGAGTTTCATTTGTAACTCGCAATGCTTTAAGCATTATTAATTAATGCGAATGTGATTTAAGCGAGCAACATTTTTAGCGGATTAATTCACGCCGAAGCGCCGCTTTTTCGCTGCTTGCGATTTCTTGTCTTTCGGTACATATTTTTGCTACAATTACTCGGGCGCACCGAGACTCGTCCTTATTAGATAGCGGCGCGGAGTGCATCGCGACGCCGCGCCGTTTCGCTCGGCTCCATTCCGGTTTTATTTCGCCGCCGCGGCGCCGGCGTTCCGCATCATTCGTTATTGTCTTCTTTAAATGCACCTTCGGGCTGACGACGCGCCGCTTCGCTCGCGCCGCCCCCGCCTCCCGACGCCGACGCGAAGACTTCATGTTCAGTGTTTATTAAACTTATTTCGCTCCGCTCCGAGTTCGTCATTTTTCACTGCATCCACCTGCTTATTGCGGCGCTCGCCCGCGGGCCGTTTTATTTTTCATAATTCCGTCGGAAAACTTTTTCAGCGCGCCGCGCGTCTCGCGCTCCTCCGGACGTCTCTCCTTATCGTTTGTTGCGCAATTTCGATGAAAAATTTTAGCGTCTCGCGGACGAAATTAATTGGAACGTGGAAATTGCGGCTTTGCGCGTTGATATTTCGAGGGAATGCGAGAAAACGGCGCGCGGGATTATTAATTAATGCCACGATAAGTTCCCCGGCCCGTCTCGACGATGATAACAAAGCAATTACGAGACGATAACGTGGCTTGCATGTGACGTGACGTGACGTCCATTCCGAGCCGCGTTTTTCCATTTTGCTGCGCCGCCATGAAGACGGGGTTTCGTATTGAATACAATTGAATTCAATTCTTTCATCTGCCACTTGTTAAGCTCTATCAGTATAATAAATGATCGCGATTAAAAATATGAGAGGCTAATTAATAGTTCCAGCCACTCGAGGCTAAAAAGAGAGCAAGGGCGTATAGTGAAGGCGCCGGGCATTACTGAAATATGTTAAACGTTATTTCTCCTTTTGCAGAATACGTTTTGAGTAGCAGTCCTCGTGCTTCCGCGTATCCTGCGCGCAGTCCCATGGGGAATATCGCCAACACCAATTCTCAGCACAGGTGAGTCGAACGCAAATAATTTCTACCCCGACACGTGCGTCGCGTACTTTTCGCCGACGCAATTCCACGCACATTTCAATAATGATTAATTATTTACCAACGAATCCGCAAACTTTGCCGACGTCGGTGTCGCGCGGAACAATTTAAATTGATTGCGCTACAATTACTTTCGTGGGCGCAAAACCGACGCGCGGCTTTCTCCGCCCCCTCCGCGCGGCGCGCAAACATCTGCCGAAACGTTCGAACGTCCAAAACACGAAACAAATCTATTTATTGTAATTAATGATGCGACTGATCGAACAATCGAAGCAGTCGAACTTTTAATTGTCTGCGGATCTTTGCTCGTTCCCGTATTTGCCCGTTCGGCTGTTCGACTTTATCAAAATCCGATTCGTTAAAAATGTATGTTTGTATATCCCAAAACCAAACAGTGTCTCGGCTATTATTGTTAGTCGCGATTAAGCAATTAGCGCACTAACAAAGAACGCTCGAGGCCGACGCTATGCCCCGCGCACCGGATAATGAACGCACCTGTAAATCTCTTTCGGTCTCTCTCTCTCTGTTATTGCGTCGGTTCGCATTGTTGTCTTCCGTTTTTTGTTCATAATTGACTGTCAACTCAATTATTCGATCGTTCCGATGCGGACTTTGTTTAAAAAGGGGACCGAAGGACAAACTTCTCGTTTTACGTCATTATTGTAACGATCTCGGTCCGTAAGCAGATTACTCTTTAAAACATGTCGCTTTGTGCGTTTTGAAGCCAGAAAAAAAAAACTAAAGGTTAAATTTATGAAAGCTGATGCCGCGTGGAAACAGTTCGCCTCGCGCCGGCTTTTTTTTTCATCTCCTCCCAACCCAATTAGGACAATTTGATTCACTCGAAGAGCGCGCGTCGTTTGCTTAATTTATGAAAGGCGCGGTGCGGAGATTTAAATCCCTTCGTTTGTGTCTCTCATCTCTCATTGCATCGCGCATCGTTATCGGATTCGTTTAATGTCACGTCCATCGTTCTCATTGTGCCGACGCTGAGAAAAAACAGATGAGGAGCGAGACAAGGAAACGCGAGATCGACATCGGCGGCGGCGGCGACTTCGAGTCCGACTTGAATTTCTCATAACGCCGACGACGGCGACGAGTTGCCGCGCGGCGCTGAGTTAAATTCGCTTTAATGAGCATTAATTAATTGGACGAAATTACGCGCGGACGGCGCGCGTCCTGACTCGGGGCGGAATTGTCTCGCCAAATGGTGGGGCGAACGCGCGCGCGTCGGAAAAGTCCGTGGAAGGGGAATAACAACGCGAATCCGAACAGAACAAACAGAATTAACGTTTAATTGTGATTATAATTAAGAATTATAAGTTGGGAGTATGGAGCGGCGCACACCAATTGAGAAAGAATACGCAGGGCTCGGCTCTACAAGGAATTAAGTGTGATTAAAGTTCGACGGTGTGCAATTGTTTCATATTTTGCTTAAATATCGCCTGTACTTATTGATAAGAGTTTTAATTAGTAACGACTTGGTTTATTAGGAGAGCATTTAAATTCTAAAGGTGCGTTACCCTGATAAATGCTATTTTTCACTCAGTTTTCTTGAATTTCTCGAAGTTATATTTAAAACTTTCTAAAACTGTTATCCTGTCATTCGTTCTGCCTTCATCTGCCCGACAATCAGTCTTCCGACGAAAAGGTAGCCAACAATTTTAACTTAATGATATGTTTATTATAATTAGGAATTAAAAGTTGGGATGGATCCGAGCGAGCAGAAAAAAATTAACAGGGGTTGGCTCTACAAGTAATTAGGAGTGATTAACGTTCGACGGTGTGCAATTGTTTCATGTTTCGTTTAAATATCGCCTGTACTCATTGATAAGAGTATTAATTAGGAAGACTTGGCTTATTAGGAGAGTATTTAAAGTCTAAAGGTGCGTTACCCTGATAAATGCTGTGTTCTTTCTAATTTTCCTGAATTTCTCAAAGTCTACTTTTAAACACCTGAAACCTGTCATTCTGTTCTTCGTTTTACTTTAGTCTCCCGACTAATAAATAGATAACAATATGCAGATGCAGATTATAATTAAGAATTATAAGTTGGGATGGAAAGGAGCGTACCATTTCAGGAGAAAATACGCAGGACTCTTGTCTCTACGAGGAATTTAGTGCGATTAAAGTTTGACGTTGTTAAATCGATATTTTGCTGAACTTATTGATAAGAGTATTAATTGGTAAGGGCTTGGCGATTTTTCGAAGTTAATATTAAACTCCCTAAAACCATTATCCTGTCCTCGTTTTGCTTTCGTCTGGCTGACAATCAGCCCGCCGACTAAAAATAGCAAACAATAAAGACCCGATGATGTGCAGTTCGATAAAAACCGCCGCCCACACATGCCCGCGTTTCTTTCGCGAGTGGTCTCCGGATTTTCGACGCCGGCGACGACGATGGCGGATGATGCGTCGGATAGGTCGGCGTCGCGAATAAAACGCACGCCGAAAGCTTCGCCTGTCTGGCAGACGTTAATCGGCGCGCCGGGGCTCGGCCGCTTAAATGGCAGACACGTAAATACCATTCGGCAAATAGGTCGTGCATAAATAATCAAAAGTTGAAGAGTAAATAAAGCGCGCTTGCCGCGAGGCGCACCGCGAAGTGCGCAAGCCGGCGGCGGCGGTCGGAAGCGGTCGAAAAGGGCAAAAAACACGCGCGGATGATTTAACCATGGAACAGTACACGGAATTGTTTTTAAGCTTTCCGGAGGGCTGTTAGTGCTAGTTAGCGGCAGTGACGCGCGCGGAAAGCGCACGAAGAAGGCTTTGCGGTGAAAATATTTTATTCGCGCACTCTGCGCGGCGTTTCATTTTTCGAAAATATTTGGGTGCGATGCAATTCCGACGCGATCAAATATTTATCGTCAGCTGTTTTCGTGTCTTACGGAAGGAAGGTCGCTTTCATTAGACGCCATTCGCCGACGCGGCGATGTTTTCGCTCGGGAAAATCTTCGGATCGCAGCGAAATGAAAGCGAATGAACCGCAGAGCTTGCCCTCGCACCTATGCAAACAATCATAAACACAAAAGCATACAGAAACCCCTTGGTCCCCCTTCTTGGGGAGTCGGCGCGGTTGTTGTTTCGGACATCGTTTCGCCGCGGCGCCGCGGCGCTTTTATTCCGCGGCCCCATTGTTTTGTTTTTATCTTTTATATGTTTCGTGCGCCGCGTTCCGACGCCCGAATATGTTGCGCCGCAAGTGGCTTCACGTTTTGTTACGCTCTTTTTTCGGATTCGAATCCTCCGCGGTCGATGCCATTGTGCATGTTGCATGCCAGCGCGAAATAATGAACATTCGCCGACGAGACGGCCGGAAACGGCGCGCGGCCGTGACGATGATAAAAAGGAGCACGTTCCGTCCGCGCGCGCGGTCAAGGGGCGCGAATAAATTCCCGCTTAATTTCTTTCGCGTTATTTTTACGAACGCGGCGCGCAATTAACGTTTCGCGCATGCATCTCGTGTGCGGAGAGGCTCTCGACCCTCGGCGGCGAGAAATTATGAGTTTCGCATTTTCCCCTGATTTTTACAAAGGGGTGTTATCGCATTTAACTTAATTTATGTGCCCGAAACAAAAAAAAAATCGTTTCCAGCGAAAGTGAGTCTCTGGAGCGCGGCCATATATAACAGTTATAATCAAAATATGGGTAATGCAATCCAAACATTGTCTAGACTCTTAAAACTCACATTACAGCCAAACCCTTATTTGCAAGCACTTGTTAGACGAGTTTGTTCGGCGCGAACGTTGCAAATCGCCCATGTCCCTGGGGCACGCGCAAAAACACACCCGTTGAAGAAATTTTATGTTTTCTTAGGCTCGAGCAACAGACGCAATCAAAGTTTTCGGCGAAACGTTCGAATCCGTTTTCGCCGAATTCGATCCCGCAATTTTTCCAGCGTTTTCTAATTCGCATCGCCTCGAAACTCGTTAATAAGCATTCAGCGCGTCGCGAGGCTTGCAGTTTACTTCATTAACTTTTTGCGCGTCCGGAGTGAATTTGCGAATTTTAAATTTCCCACATTTGCTGACGCGCGCGTTAGCGAGAGCCGCGTGCCAACCAGCCAGCAACCGGCAATTCGCCATTAACTATTAAGTTTTATTCGCTGAACATTTCCTGCTCGCGCCCATCCTGTCGCCGGCGAGGAAGTTTTTCGCGTTCGCGTCCTCGATCTCGCCGACTGCGCTCCCTCAACTTCGTCAACTCGCCGGCGTTTGCAAGTATATTTTACTTTTCCTAACCGGAAAGACCGTGAGCCAGTCGCGGGCGCGAATTTTACTTCTTCCCGAATGGCGTTAGTAAATGTTATAATAAAATTCTAACAAAAAAAAACAGACGAAATTGGCGTGGGCATAAAATAAACTCCTGCCTGATGATAATTTATCGTTATTTTATTATCGCGCGCGAGAACAAGCGCGCGTTAAGTTTTTTCAAGTTTTTTCGGCGCTGAAAATAACGTTAGAGAGCTTTATTGCTAAAGATAATAGACGATAATTGAATTATCTTTATCTTTATGTTGCTCTGCTGTGGAGGCACACGCGTCGGAGTATTTCGCTCGGCAATTAAGTTCGATAAGCACACGAGCATCCAGTCCCAGTGTTTGTAAAACAATAAACTCGAAGAGATAAAGCGATTAAAGTTTATTGATAAAAAATTGGATTATTTCCTCTCTCGCGTTTCGCGGAGAAGAAAAAAACAACGCCGTTCGTTATCGCCCGCAGCTATAGATTGGGTTCCACTTAGCTCTCGGTTAGGTTCGCTTCGGGGAAATTTAAAAGCGGAAGTCTACCTATGCATAGCTTACGCTGCCTAGCCGAGAGCAAGCCCGAAACCTCGAGCAAGTCTCCGCCCGAGACTCCGCAAACCTCGGTCGCGGCGGTCGGGATGCCGACGCGTCGCCGGCATCCCCCGGCGGCGGCCGCGCGACGATACCCTCCATGCATGCGCACATTTTATGTGCAGCGGCGGCGCTGGAAGCTTCATGAATATTCAGCGACGTTTAAGTATAAATGATTAATTGGCATTATTCCGACATTCGGGCCGCGCCAAGGACCCGCCGCCTGATGAGTGTTTGTGCGGAAACGCGCGTGTGCGCGGGCATTATTAATGTTTAATAATGTGGAGCTCGCCGGACGCGCGCGAGCGGGCGGGCTCGGCTTTCGCGGCGCCGGCGGAGGGGCTATTTAGCCGGCACACCCTCGTTGGTATTTTAATAGATGCGTTTGAATATTGCAACCATGTGACCGGGCTGCGCCAGGACTGGAGGGCTCTCTCGGCGGAAAATCGTCAGCCCGACCTAAATATCGCCTCGCAGAGTGGATAAAGATAAAAATCATTCGAGGACCTTGAAAATTGCCCGAATCATATTCGTCCTGAGTGTTATTTGTTTTGCTCCGTTCGGTGGTGCGCAACGTTATTTATTCAAGCCTATTCAATGAGGCAACAATTTGCTGATTCCCATTCGCATTGATGCATTCTATTTCATTTTCTTTATAGTTCCCGACCATTTTTCTTCCTCCTCCGCCTTCCTCTTGTCCGCGCTTATTTATTATTTGTCTCTCCGCGTGTCTATCCGAGGCCTTCGCACTTCTATTTATTTCGCGTCGTGTTCATCTTGTTTCTTGTTTATATTTATGTAATCTATACCGCCGCCACTGCGCGCCGCCTATTGTTTTCTGCATTGGGACCTATCGCCCTCTTTGTCCGCAGCGCTTCTTTGTCTTCCGGTCTATCTCGACGCCGCGGCTCAAGTTCAGGCCTGCTCTTATTCGTTTTCCAATTACTTGCCTTTTCACATCACACGCAACCGCCACACATCTTCCCAACGTCTGAGGCCCAGTGGTCCCGAGACCTTTCTCTCTCGCGTCTGTGCTCGGTGTTTATTTTTTCTATTATTTTTGTTTCCGTTTGGTTTGCCGGGGAGGTCCTAGATTCGGACACAGGCGTAAAGCAAATCCCACAAGTGTTTCGGTAACTAACAGCGTCGGACCGCCGCCCAGATAGCAAGATTTGTTTTGAATGACTGGGTTTGTAACACTCTATCTGCGGAACGCTGGGCTATTATTGCAAACCAGCGAGGGAGACGCGCGGCGAGTAAAACGTACGATCGCACTTCGGACCTTTCGACCCGAACGCAATTTGATACGTGTCAAGTTCCTCATTCTTCAAGTCCGTCAACCCAACCATGTTACGCACGTTCGATGCGCGTCTTATTCTCTTTGTTTTAATTAAAACCCTTTGCACTCGTGCAATATGCATAGTTTTCCGATTAGGGTAGTTTGACATCCTATCAAGGCGGAGCCCCGGCGCGAGATTGAGGAAGGAGGAAGTAAATTAGACTTTGAAAGATGACGACGGGTTCAAGGAGCCCCAGACAGCTCGGGCCGGACCGGACGGATCCGGCTTATTAACTTATTAACTTGCAAACAGCCACTTCGCAGCAAACTTTCGCATTATAATATTACCCAGGCGTCCGCTTCAGCACACTCCCCATAATCACCTCCTTGTAATTATCTCCCGACCAAACAAAAAACGGTCTCCTTGGGGGTCAGTTTAAATCGAACCCGAGCTAGCGTTTCTTGTTGTCTATCCTTTGATCTTTGTGGCGGAGAAATTAATTCGCGATTGGGTCAGGTTTTTGGTATATTGACCCCGAAATTGACTCCAATTTCGCCCGTGCATTGGCGCATCGTCCATATAAAGCCGACGTCTTGTTTACTCGTTTTGCATATTCAGTTATTCCGACTATTTGCGAATGCTAATTGTGCGCCCTGTTTGTGTTGATGCCCAGCCTCGACCCTCATGCTTTGCCCGCGCGGCCCACGTCTCGGATCGCGATTAGCAAGATATGCAGATATGCAGATTGCACCGAGTTATCCATCTTAGCTGGCGAATCTCGACTGATGATCGGCGCGCTCGGAAGCCGCATTCTGCGGCCGGACAATGGCTTTGTGCAATATCCCAAAACCGAATTACTGCTGCCTCGAGATCCAACTTTGCGGCATTGTTGGGCACAGAGATAAATTAATCTCGGCGCAACAAATCATCCGGCGCGTCGCATTATTCGAGATTATAAATAATGTGAAAAATCAATTTTCATCTCCGCACTCGCGCGCCATAATTTCACATTCGAAGGTAACATAATCGCGCGTTTGTTCGACATGTGCGTGTTCGGGTCGGCCGGAATGCGGGGCTGCGTGTTGGCTTTTACGCGTTTCGCGTTGCACATCAACGCAATCCGGTGTCGGGCACATTGAAAAACAACCGTATTGGGTAACAAACAAGCCACTGCACTATAAATACATCAAGCCATCGAGCCCATTTCTCATTTCGAGCGCTTGTTTATTTCATTGCGAGTGCATCAACGCAGGTTGCGCCGCGCGCCGGGTCCATCGGACACCCGGCCAGATATAATTAATAATGATAAATACATGGCGTTCAACCCTTTGATGTGCGCCACATGCACAGCGCGCACCGGAAAATCCTCGACGCGTCATCAATTAGCCCGTCAAGCGTTTCAAAATAACGTAAATCTAGTTTCCGAGCAAATTCTTCGAGGACTCTTTGAAACTATGAGGTTGGAGGTTTCTATTTTAAAATTTTCGCCGCTTCCAGCGATATCAGAACACACTGTAAGTTAATTCCGATAGCACCAGGTAGTTTATACAGATATATAACACGATGCGGTGTTTGCTCGCGCGCGGTAATTAGTAAATAATTAATGATGCCGGCGCTTCGAATCTATTGCATTGCAGCGCTGGGATTTACCCCTTGCTAAGCGAG
>JARRAA010009757.1:0-23396 GCA_030557295.1 Ecitodaemon sp. MM-2014
ATGGTCCATTTGGTAGCATCCTGAAAATATTTACTTGCGCTCCGACAATGCCGTTCCCCCCATAGAATCTGGGAGCGTAAACGTGCATCGAGCCACCCTTCCCCTTGGAACACCCCGCTTCCAGTCCCATGAGTTCGGCGAGAATCGGTTCGGACTTCTTCCCACTCATTAGAAAGCAGAAGCCGTGCGCGCGATAAGAAGTGATGACTGTATCCTCTGCCCGCATGCGATGAAATATCGCCACGGCGATCGCCTCCTGGCCATTGCACAAGTGACAAAAACCGCGAACGCGTTGCTGTCGATACAACGTAGCCAGATTGTTCTCCATGGTGCGAATGTGCATCATGTCCGTGTACATGCTTAACGCCTCTTCTTTTGCGATCGCGCGTTCCATTTTGGGACCTTTGGTGGGGTCGATTTGGTAAAATTTATATTCCTTTGGGGGATATTTCAAAGGTTAGTAGGATATTTGGAGAAATTTAGGATATTTGCATTTGTCTCATGAGCTTACTGCAACAGGCAAGGTTACTTGAAACCTTCTCCAATTTGCATCCAACTGGGCCCGGACTCGTAGGAGCCCTTTGGATAAGTTGAAACAGTCAAACATTATGGCGACGGTTGTTGGCGTCGGATGGAAAAGGACATGGTTTACCAAATTTGTATTTAATTTTCCAAAGAAACGTGTTTAGAACACTACTGGTGCATTTTGAAGTGAGGATGACACGACAAAATGGCGGCGCGTCAAACGTCCCAAAATGACATAAAAACTAGATCCGAGCTGTTTGAGCTTTGGCTGTTTATTTTCATCCGTTTTAGGTATTCTACCGGCAGTAGATCAAGGTCCTCTCCAGTTATTCTGGTTGCATTCAATATCTTAATTGACCCGATTAACTTTATATGTTAATTTTATCTGCATTCAATTACCTAACTGTGGTCATGGCCACTGGACGTTAAATACCAATGGATACGAATAAATTCATTTGTTTTGTGCTCAAAACGAAAGACAGCTGCGTTACATAGTATCATAGCGTACCCTGATTGGTGACATCTTTTACAATGTCACCCCCGATGTGACGGAAAAGGAGAGGATGAAGAGAGAGTGAGATGGACATAGATCTGACCAATGAAAGGTCAAAACTCCAGTGCTTCTCACTCTGCGTGACAGATTACAGCAACACAAAGTCGATATAACTTTACGTGCCCGGGAAACGAAGGCTTCTAGATTCACGATCAGTAGCGTTAATAGCAAGTGGAGCAGGTAATAACAAGGTGAGCGCAAGGCAAAAGAAGTAAACGTGCATTCGCATTGTCAATGTCAACAACATCACAACCTAGAGAGCCATGGAAGTGTCCCAAAGTGTTGCGAACGTAAACTGGAAGGACATCTACGAATCGTCGAAGTCGAAATGATTCAGTTTGTAATAAACGCGATTGGCGGTCGCACGTATTTCAACAGTCGTTCGTTGTAAAACAGCGACAGTGTGAAATAAATCCCACCCAAATCTAAATTTGGACTGCCTTTTGGAGCGTTTTTAAATCGCGCAGAGCGAAATATAATAATAGCGCAGCGTGTGGCGGTGTGGCTAGTGTAACGCCAAATCAAACGCTCGACACCTTGCGCATTTGTTTACTACGTCGCCCGCGTTCGAGTAGACAGCGTAGTCGGTGCAGGCAGTGCGGAGCCAACCGGCAAGAGATATCGTCCGACTCGTCCCTAGCGCGTGATAACAAATTAATCGTATTTGCATTAACTTTCCACACGCGCGTGTTTAACCTCTCAGCTCCAGCGTTGCGCTCGCGCGGCTCGCGCTCAATGTTACTGGCAAGGTTGGCGCACAAACAAACAGATCGTAATTACGCCGCATTGTCGTGAACTTGGCCACGAGCACGCAGACAGCCTCAAAACAATGCCCGCCTGATTGCGCAAAGAAGTAAGTCGGCAACAAATAACAACAAACCAGTGATAAGCACTAGACACTCATGCAAAGTTCACTGTCTATCCAGCACTCCTTCATCGAAGATGCTCTGGGTGGTGCAAATAGAGGGTGGCCCCAAGCGCGTCAACCATGCCGCCGTCGCCATCGACAACAAGATCTACACCTTCGGAGGCTATTGCACTGGCGAAGACCTGCGCAATTACTCCTCCATCGATGTGCACATACTGAATGCAAAGACCTTCAGATGGACCAAGCATCCGGTCAGTGATCTGCCCTATTTCGAGAATGACGACATTCTGCCCTTCAAGCGTTACGGCCACACGACGGTGCCCTACGGCGAGAAGATCTACCTCTGGGGTGGGCGCAACGATCGCGTCGTCTGCTCGGTGCTCTTCTGCTTTGACACGGTGTACCATTCCTGGACGGCGCCGAGCTGCGTCGGCGACATTCCTCTCGCGAGGGACGGACACAGCGCCTGCATCTGTGATAATAAGATGTACATCTTCGGCGGCTACGAGGACGAGTCGGACTCGTTTGCCAAGGGGGTGTACATGTTGAATTTGGACAAAATGCGCTGGCAATATATTCACACGACAGGTATGTCAACGAATGCGGTGAATAATCATTGTTTAAGGTGATTCTAGTCTAATGTTGTCCACAACATTTGTTAATTTCCCTGAAAGAAGTTCATCAATTCAAATGCATAGACGTTATGATTTTCGTGATAGTTTCACTGGAAAACGTTGATTTCTTTTTAAAATATCAATAATTTTCTTGACCTGGAGCAAATGAGATGATTGTAACACGAGTTTCATTATTTTTCCAAATGTTAGTGAGCATCAGTCAACGTTAGTTGGCAACGGATTGTCCCACTGCCGCTCATTTAAGATTGCCTACAGACTCGTTATATTTCCTTTCACTATACCTAGACGTTAACATTCGATAATTTCATTGGAAAAACATGATTTTCTTCGTAAATATCAATAATTTTCTTGCTTTGCAGATGATTCTGACCTAAAAACGGCTCGTTTTATTTGTTTTGTCGATTATTACAACAAAAGACGGTGGCATTTGAGTAACCTTCTTTTCAGGGCCAAAAATATGCGTAAACTTGTTAAATTTAAACGATCAAGGCCGGCAACTACTTAGTAATAAATAATTCAGTATCGGTTTCATTGAACACGCCAGCTCACTAAAAACTGTGTTTGAATTTTAAAGGTTTCGAGCCGCAATTGCGTGACTTCCACACCGCCGTCTGCATCGACAACAAGATGTACCTTTTCGGTGGTCGCAGCTACGAATCCGAGCGTGGGGTGTATCTCCCCGCCGAAATTTATTGCCCCGAGTTGTGGTACCTCGATTTAGTCACTCATCGATGGCATAAACCCGTCGTGCACGGCGAGAAGCCGATCGGCCGAAGGAGTCATTCGGCTTGTGAGTTTGTCTACACCTATTGCTGCGATTTTGTAAGATAATTCATTTGTTTTCGTAGTTGTGAGAGGCAAGAAAATGTACATATTCGGTGGCTATAACGCAATTAAGAGTCAGCACTACAACGATATGTACGAATTCGATACGGCGACAAATAAATGGACGAAGATCAACGTCCTGGGCGACGCGCCGTGCGAACGAAGGCGGCAAGCGTCTTTGATCATCGGGGATCGCGTGTTTCTTTTCGGTGGGACGAGGTACTGTTTTATCGATTACGATATTCAAACGTTCTATAGGATAACTATTGTTTCGTGTTCGTTTTGTAGTCCGTTTCCCTCTGCGAATGACGATTCGCACAATAACGTCGATAAACTCATCGATCACAGTGATATGTACGTGCTGGACTTTGTCCCGACGTTGAAAACGTTGTGTCTGGTGGCGACGCGCAAATATTCGCTGAATATTTCGACGCTGCCGTGTAATATTAGGTAACGAAAGCGCGAAGACGCGTGAATTGGGGGGTTATGTTTAAGGTTATGCTCTGTTTCAGGTTGGAATATAAAAATATGGTCACGCCCAACCAAATCACAGTCAATAGGCCTACGAATTCGGCGGGGTGAAGCCCAAATGCACCTCTAAATGCTCTAAATCGCTATAAATACTCATTAGGTAATTATTACGCTAGGTACCGCTAGTTGTCAGGTACTTACCCGACTTACGATTAACTGGATTGTTAGAAATTGTTACGATATCGAATGCGATTCCCTGGGCGGCGCTCCCCGCGCGCCGTTCTCTTCGTTGTTTCAGGTTCTTTTGTGATATTTTACGTTATACCGAGTTGCAAATTTCTCGAATCGCGGAGAGGTCATCGATTATTTTTATATTTTCGGATTTACTTAATTTTTTCGCTTGTGTATATATCGTAGGGTTTATACTGTGTATCCGAGACGAGGAAATGCAAACTGAACGAAAAGTGGGAATAAATTATTGAAGTTTTTGAGTTACAGAAGATGTTGTGTGATAGTTTTGGGTGAGTTTTGACTACGAGGCGATGTTTTTAGCAAAGTTTTTAGTTGGTGTGGCGAAATGCTAAACAGTTATTGCAGCAACGTGTCAATTTTGGATGGATTCGAACAGTTGGTGCGGTTTTCCGGTGATTTAGGTTTTGGCTAAAGTGCAACAACTTGGCCGTTACAAAATAAAACAAAGCTTGCACATAATCGGTAACCTACATTATCGCCTCGCCGGCGAGTATTAATAAAGCGCGCGGTGGCGCAAACACGCGATGCTATTTCTGTTTTCCGCAATAAGGACATAGCGAATTGTGCGATAATCGTAATCGAATTGTTGGACGAGTGAACTGACCTTTCTCGGGCGCCTGGTCGGAGAATATAATTTTGCTTGGCATATATTGGATTTTTTTTTCTCGGTTTGCTGAGGCTACGTAAAGTGAAGATACTTAAAACAAACCCATTATAATATGGTAGTCTAAATATTAGATGCTACATCGATTGAAAAACATACCAAAATTCTATTTTTTCACCAAATTTATTACAACTCTTCTTTTTCTTATACAATAGTGCGTCGACATACAAGTTTAATTCGATCCGTAACCTTATTTATCATCGCTCGTACCTTCTCACATATGATGTTTTGTGTTAAGGTTCCTCCTTGAAGGTGCTTCTTTGTCACCCTTAGAGCTTAGAAATTATTGTAACGCCCTTAGCTGGCGTTATACTCTCTATCAACCCCTGTTTAAGCAGTTTTCTATGATTTCACTTTAATTCAATAGACATTTGTTAGGTGCCACTGTATATAAAAATGTGGAAAAAAAAGTGTACGGACCGTTTAAATTCGGAAATGGCATTTGGACCGTATTTATGCTAAAAGGTTCGACCTAACGCGGAGAGTGTTTAAATGCACAAAAATCGAATATTCCAAAGGGAAGGCTGGTTAATTGAAAAGTTTGTAAAGTTCTTATGGGAGTTGAGGTAGTTATGAGAAATTTTGAAAGGGAAAACGTGATGGATATATAAAGTCAGAGAGGGGGTGGGCCGTTAACGACGCGTCGCGTAACGTACTCGGCCACGCGTATGGCATACTAACGTGAAGTTATTGTTATTGTTTCGCGATATCTGCAAAAATCAGGGTTTGGCGGAAGTAACCATGCCAAAGGGTATTGTCAGGTTGGTAAATAGTTTTTCGCTGATATTCGGGCAAGCTGTTAACCGGGAATAATAAAAATAAAAACGAACGCGGGGATAGCTAGTTTGTTATTAAAATTTTATCAATTATCAGCTCCGCTGTCAATTATTATCACTATTACATATTATCATCTATAGAATTCCTGAATCACTACAAATTAGCGTTTCCTGAAATTGAAATAATTCATGGGGGGATTAAAGAGACAGGAGCACGCTTCTTTTTAATTATAACCCTTTGAACAATCTTCCAAAATTGTATTTAATTAAGAAACTTTCAATACGAGGTTACTGTGGTTGGTACACAACGTAGACAACTTTTTAATATGTTTCAAATGAATCGTGGACGATTTTTCGAATTTAAAGGGTTAAAATAATAGAAATATTGCATAATTGCAATAAGTAAGTCTCTGAAGAGTTCGCGTTTTATCACGCAGACGTCTTCTACAAAACATTACACACCTTAGGAATATACAAAACACGTCAAGGATATATTTTACAGCACGTTTGGCCAAATTACACACAAAACAGCAATTTAAACGTAAATGTACTCACCATTACCAAACAAAAAATAACAATTCGTTATTTCTACGATGTTAAGATCCAAGAAAATTCATGAACCTGACGCAGTAGGTAAATTTTCGCCAGTTTGTTAAAGTAGGTCATTCTTTCAACGTTTCTCCATCCATTCCGTTCAATCTCCTTTCCTCTCCTCCAGTCGCTCTGTTCATCTAGCGTAGCGCAAGTTGGCGTTTCGCGACGAAGTGTGGCGCATTCACCGCGCTTACCTTCGCGCATTCGCCCAAAACGCGCCAGACATCGCGACGCGTGCGGCGCGCATCTGATAACAGCTGGCGCCGCTCGCAAATGTCACAAGAACCAGAGCGATAGGCACGCGAAACACCGAACACCTCGCGCGCACCAAAATCCGATTCGCCTCCACGTTCCATTTCGCGTTCGTGACAACATGTGCAGTGCAAACGCGGCCGTAAACATCGCCGAATAACAACAAAACAAGAGGAAAACGTGAGTGCCACACATATTCATTGTTATTTTATCCATTATCTTCTGTTTGGGATTAATTCTACGTGCAAAACCCTTCTAAACGTTATCATGTTACTTGTAGGGTTGGAGGTTGAAAGGGGGTTTGCATTTTAAAGGCATTTACAAGGTTTTACACTCCGTTTTTACTTGTTTTTCGTTCTAAAATGCTTCCGAATCAATAAATTTATGATACACAATGTGTGTTTTTCAATTTAGAATGTAACGTCGACAACATGTTAAATGTGTTAAAATTACGCGGGAATGACGTCATCCTGGTTTACTCCATAGTTCTATAGAAATCATTACAGTTTTATTGTCCACGAAACGATTACCACAGTTTGGCCATTCTCCCTCTACAGCCTACATAATTGTTTTATTTTCATCATCTTGTGTATCATCTTAAAATTTTTTATCTGCTTAAAATTTGTATGTTCTACTCGAAAAACGTAAAATGTTAACTTAGCCATTCTAATTGCAGGAAAATCTCGAAGATATTGAACAAACTGACAATAAGCTAACCACGTATAACTAACGACAATAATTTGCGTCTTCGAAACATTACTAACGCTAAGAAAAACCGACGAAATGAACGAATTGACGCCTTTGAATCCATTAAAGCCAAGCGTAACTAACAATTTACGGCTTTGTGTGTGGTCAAAGTGTCGCTTTAGTGTTGTGAATCTGTTTTAAGAGTTAGCGACAATGAGATTGTTTGCACGCATGCGAGTAGTTTGTTTGGTTTTGTCGTTGACGTTGTGTTTACTCTAGACGTGATTTATTGATTTTGATTCGTGTGAAGTACACTGGTTGGTGCTGTATGTTGGGTTGCCTATGGTTAATGCACGAAAAATTAGTTTCTTTTAAATATTTTATAAATTTCAAAGTTTAAAACAACAAAATACACTTTTAGTAATAATGTTTTCATAAATGCATTTATTAATTTTGTGCCATTTGGTGATTACAATAATTTTTAAATTAAAATGTCCAGAAAGAGAAAACAACGCCTCTAGCGTACAAATGAAAAAATACTTAATCAAACGCGCGCTTTTCAAAATTTTCAAGTTAGGGCATTAGAACATGATAAAAATATGTGTGATATGATAAGTTGTCAATTAGGCAATAGGGTGTGCTTATTTTCTCCCATTTATAACGCTCTACTGTCTTTGCTCTATAGTCACAAAAAACGAAGTACATACAACGTTCCGTAATCATTTATTAATGATTAACATAAAAGCACGCCTTGGTGTTGGTGAAGATAATCACAATCATGCGACACGCTTTGCCCGCAACTAGACTGCCAGTGATTGTGATTAGAACTGACCCCGCGATGGAAATTTCCGAAATTGAATCGTCTTCAACCGGACGACCACCGCGCTATCGAAATTTATTGCGTAACATGTACGAGGAACTAAATTCCGATCTGCTTTTCATTCCTTCTTGAAAAAAAAGGAACGCATCGTCTCTATCATTCGCACTCGTTGTTTACAAATGACTAATTGGGTGAAGGTTTAATTTCTGTCGGATGCGACGCGATGTCGGCGCGCTTTGTGGTTTTTCGTTGGAATTAATCGACCATCGATCGATCACCAGCGATTTTTAAAAGTCCCGCACGCTCTTAATTGATGCGCGAAGAAACAACGAAAGTATTAAGTAATTAATCGTCGTCTAATGCGTGTGATAAGAAAATTCCGCTGCGATAAGCTCGTCTGACATAAACAACATCATCATTATTTATCACGCGCCTACACGCGCTATTTTTTCACGCCTGCGCATACCATGCGTGCCAATGGCGCGTTTTTTGAACGCGCGCATGCGCAATACACCCTACTATATCCAACGAAGTGTTGAATCGCAATTTTTTTGCGCAATTATTTTCAATTTGATTTTAGCGCCCATTAAAATCGTTAATTAATTTTTTTATTGTTCGTTGTTCGTTATCGCACCAAATAAAACGTGTGGCGAATGCGTCAGCGCGATTACAAGCGGTACAAACATTACTAACATCGAAACGTGGTTGAATAACAGTTCTTGCTGACAAAACACGACGTGTAAACTTGAATGGCAATGACTCAAAGTCGGAAAGTTGGAAACAATAAACCATTGCACACATAAACATTATTTAATGAATTTCTTTTAATGTTTGGCCAAGAGAGCGCCCCGGCGATAACAATTAAAAACGTATCGTTCAATGGAAAAGTTAAATAGTAAATAGTTCGTTCGCGGGCGCCGCGATCGTTTTTCGAGTTGAATGGACGCGGAGAGTTTAAATAAATTTGTTTGATTTCGCTCCGAGATCAATCAAAGGTTGCGTTTGTTATGGTTACAGACATTCCGCGCAGTTATCGCGGTGAAAACGAGCGATTCGTGAAGGATGCGCAGGACTTAAACCTTGTGGCCGATAAGAAAGCTTGTGTGCCTGATTGTGCGCGTCATGGAAGTTTTTTAGACGCGAAATTCATGCTGAAAACTACGCCAAATTTATTTACAACTATCGATTTACGTACGTCGTTTCGTCGGGATCAATTCAAGCGAAATTAGGCTGTATCAAGGTTATCTATACTTTCAGTTTGTCGGTAGTTTCGGGGAGGTTTGAGGAAAGAGAATACAATAAAATTTAATTTGTCATTGTGGCTTATTGTTAGTTTAAAATGAAAAACTTTAAAAATACGTGGAATTCATCATGCTTTAAGCAACTGACATTATTTAACATTTTTCGCCAATAATTGTTTAATTATTAGTTATTGGGCAATTTAAACATTGTGACAATTTATCTGCTTTCCCTGGGACGGTGAGGAGAGTAAATTACGTAAAAATCTTATATATAAAAATCAAGAAAAAAAATGTTGGTATCGCGAAAACTCCGAAACGGCCGTGGTATTTTTGCCAGAATGTTCGGAAATTTTGAATGTTGCTAAGGGAAAGCTTAGAAATAGAAAACTTTGTAAATTTCTTACGGGAGTTGAGATAGATATGAGAAAATTTGAAAGAGAAAACGTGATGGATATCTGAATAGTCAGAGAGGAAACGACGATTGCCAAAGCCACTAAGGAACGCTAACATAAAGATTAAATGTTATTATTTCGCGACGTTTTTGCAAACTCTGCATTATTACAAAACGGAAATTTTGTACTTTTATGTAGCGTGAAACAATGCGACAATTTTTGGAACGGGAAGATAGAACCTGCAGTTGGGCCGGGCCGGCAGGTTGGAACGGGAATTGTAAGGTTGCTAAATTTTTGTCAAAAGCGATAAACGGTTTTTAAGCGAGTATTATAAAAATTTTCAAATCATTGGTATGATAGTGATTGGTAATTATCTGATATTCTGTCAGGTTGTTCACCGGGCATAAGAAAAATAACAAAGAATTTAACACAAAATTTATAATAATAAGGCGGAACGAGGTTCACTTGGGCAACTAATTTTACATAAAAACAACTAATTAAACAAAATATGAACAAATGGAAAGCATATAGAAATTAATGTATTTCTAAAACAAATTCAGCTATTACAACCATAATTATAACATTTACATTCTTTGTAAGCTGAACACTCTTCGAAACACTGAAATTTTGGCAGGAAACTAAATTAACAAAAACCCCAAGTAATTAAAACACGCGAATAACAGAATACAAACCCAACTAATAATTTAGAAGATATAAGAAATGTTCGCCTCATACGGAGAGAAGTGCAGAATTCTTGGAAGAGATTTTCTGAAGGCTCTTAGGTACCTCAGGTAGAAATAGATGATGCTGGCTGACATTCCAGTTTGGAACGTTGTTCAACGTTGTCTTGACCCTACTTTGATTCGTCATCACACACACACACACGTCTAGTTAGCGTTCAACTAGCGTTGTGTTTAGTTGCCACCGTCAGCTTATAATCACTATTCGCTCGGCGACTATTCAGTAGCGGGCGGTTCAGAAAGGAGGTTCTCGCTTCTCAGTTCTCATTTAGCACTGACCACTGTGGTCCGCGGCACGTCTCCAATCGGTCTGTGACAATCGTAGCGTGCTGATGTCCGTCCACCGACCAAACTAATTATACTTGTTTTAATAAAAAAAAAGAATCTAACAAAAAACCTGAATAAAATGATATTTTCGTGTGATTTCACAATTTATTTAGTTAAATAAGCAAATATTTTGTGCCAGTCTGTGTTCATTAATATTTAACGTGCGTGCTTAAAAATAAGACTGAATTAGTGTAACAAATTATTTATTTTAAAATATTACGAAGGTCCATCAAAGCGTCACAATGAGTGGGACGTACGGAAGCGTTAATTGCGTAAGTTTTTAATTATTCGTCTGCAGCTTATCACCCAATTAATTTTTCACGAGTCGCCGCCAAAGCGCGGCCCTGAATGCAGATGCGCTCGTTTGTTTCGTTTCGAATCAGCACTTCAGTGTCTGTAACGCTCAACCGGAAAACTACCAGCATAGCGATTACTAACATTCGCATTCCCGCATGTTAATATAATCATTTTTGTTCGCAATTGATTCATCATCGTTAATATTAGCGTTGGAAATTAAACAAACGTACTATTGGAACTTGCGCGTCAATTGGCTCGGTCGTTATCGACATATTTGTTATTATTTATGCTGCATATTTGCGTTTAAACTCGTTGCTGGTATTCGCGACGAATTGTTTGTTTAAATAGTACAAAGAGGAAAATATCGCGAGTCGGCAAACAAAGCGTGAATCCATTATTGATGTTTGGTTTATCTCGCGACTCGTGGGCACATAACAATCGCACGGTTAAACAACTCGATAAAAACGGATGGAGCCGAATTTCTAGTGGTCGTGGCTATCGAGAAGAGAAATTTAAGCATTTCGTGTTTGTTGCTAAGTTAATTTTTATGCTCGTGTCGTAATCTCTTACTAAACATTATTGTCTATCT
The DNA here is from genome assembly GCA_030557295.1 of Ecitodaemon sp. MM-2014. Classification (NCBI taxonomy): domain Eukaryota; kingdom Metazoa; phylum Arthropoda; class Insecta; order Coleoptera; family Staphylinidae; genus Ecitodaemon; species Ecitodaemon sp. MM-2014. The sequence goes on from JARRAA010009757.1 coordinate 11,509, forward strand.
AAACTAATTATTTTTCGATTGAATTCGAATGATACCAGGGATTAATGCGATACAAGATAAATTAAATGCCTTTTTATTTGTGATTTAAATTAATACGCGATAAGTAACATCCTGTAAATTAATTTGGATATTATGTCATTTATTACACACGCTACGGTTACGATTTAATTAACATCATTAACATTTTGATTTCTTCGTGTATCTCGTGTGTTATTGCACAAACATCTATCATATTTTTGTCTACTTGTAGAAAGTATAATTCCTTCTCATTTGTTGAGTGAGAAACCGAAGTTACAAATATGTCGGGAAATTGCTGAAAATTTGCAATTTTTGGATGTATTTGTTTAGTTTTCAGCTACAGGGTGCTGATGAAAAACCATATCAATTCTTATTAAATATTTCAGATTTGTTGGCAAATACCTGAAAATTGTAACTTTTTACGCTTTTTAAGTGTTTTAAATTTGTTTTCGCCCTGTAGTTCGTAAATAACCAACCCGATTTCTATCATCTGTAAATAATGTATAAATTTATTGAGAATTTCAAGAAAATTAACATATTTTACGTATTTTAATGTTAGTTTTCGCGCTGTACCTCGGAAACTACTGGTCCGATTTCGATCATATTAAGTCTCATCTGTAGAGAATGTAATTCCTTTTCGCAAATATGTAGAGAAATGCCAAAACAATAATATTTTGCACAATTTTACTAAATCTCTTAGAAATTCTTTACACATGGTGCTAGCTCTCGCTAAATGTTACAGAATGTTTGCCAATAGTTTCATGCACGTGCACATTAAAAAACGCGCTTCTAATGCGTCAATAACAATGTCGTTACATTTTACGATAATCGATAACACACTTTCGTTTTCGCCCATTTCTGCGAGCATTTCGCGCAAAGTTTATAAACTTTAATCTCGTGTTAAAACTCGTTACATACAATAACATTATTCTCACGTATTTGTGTTTGCATTCAGCGCAAACATTGCATGATTGCATGCATATGGAAATTTTATCAGTTTATCGCGCCACAAGTGCAGATAAGCGATATTATTTATTATCTTGTTAAGCGAATTGAGTAGGAAAAAGGTGTGTTCGCAGAGTGATTCACGCATCAATGTCACTTCGCCAATGTTAGAATTTAAACTTTAAACGATTGCGTTGATTGAATAATGATTCAAGAGCATGTTTAGATTGTTACTAGACAGTTAGTCTTCGTAAATTAGTCGCTATTTATTGTTAAAGGATTCGAACGGTGGTTTACATGGCAACACGACCACGAGCTCCATCCAGAATCAGCAGAATCTACAAAAGTCGAAAAGTAAGACCAGGATGAAGGACGAAAGACAACCCTTGCTGCTCGACGGTTGTGATTCGCAAGACGACCACGTCATGAACATCGAAAACGTCGCCTCTTCGGAGAAGAGTTTTAACAGCGACAGCGATCCGGTCCTCAATCGGAATCTGGAGTCGCCGACGTCGAATCTCGACACGATGATCCATCTCCTCAAGGGGAACATCGGCACCGGGATTCTTGCGATGCCGGACGCTTTCCGAAACGCTGGGCTCGCCGTGGGTTTCTTCGGAACGCTACTCATGGGCGCAATCTGCACGCATTGCATGCACATGCTGGTCAATTGTAGTCATGAGCTATGCAGACGAATACAGAAACCGGCGTTGAATTTCGCCGAGGTTGTCGAGGCAGCGTTCGAGACTGGACCGCAGAGTTTGCAGAAATATTCCAAGCTTGTCAAGTGAGTAAAACGAAACGTTTTGATGGATTTAGCATGTAATTATTCCCGGTTGTGTCCTTATGTTGCAGGACTTTGATAAATATCTTCTTGTGCATCACGCAGTTGGGATTCTGCTGCGTGTACTTCGTTTTCGTCGCTGCGAATTTGCACGACGTCGTCAAGCATTATTTCTTCGATGTTAGCGTCGTTTGGTACCTTGTGATGCTGCTGCTGCCCATGATATTCTTGAACTGGGTGAAGAAGCTGAAGTATTTGACGCCTGCGTCGCTGTTTGCTACAATTCTTACTACTAGCGGCCTGGTGGTGACGTTCTTTTACATGCTGCAAGGACTTCCGGACACGTCGACCGTCAACGCTTTTTCGTCTTGGGGACAGTTGCCGTTGTATTTTGGCACTGCGATCTATGCTTTTGAAGGAATTGGTGTTGTAAGTTACTTTATATATATACATTTTCGGGAACGCTATCATTTTTTCTCTGCTTTCTTGTTTAGGAAATCGTTTCCATTTTTACGGAAAATGCTTGAAAATTACATTACATTACGAAATCTACTGATCAAATTCTTTCCATGCTTACGTCAAAGTAAAGAACGAAAAGGAATTTTTCTTTCTTGTTGGGGGTTTTGCAGCGAATTTGCATAGCACTAAATTCTTTTTCTCTCTGATTTTGAAAACGCGTTTTCCTGTAACTCTCGCATCACTGATCCGGTTCTTACCGTCTTGCCACCAATTTGTAGAACTTAAGATTCTACTTTACAGTTTATGAAACCGTTGCAACTTTATTATTTGTTTCTAGGTCCTTCCACTTGAGAACCAAATGAAAACCCCCCAAGATTTCGGTGGTTGGAATGGCGTCCTGAATACCGGAATGGTCATTGTTGCTTGTCTCTACACAGCCGTAGGATTCTTCGGTTATTTGAAATACGGCGACGCTGCTAAACTAGGAAGTGTTACGCTATTATTGCCACCTAATGAAATGTAAGTAATTGTTCCTTTTAAATCGACTCTCTCAAACTAATAAACTTTTCTCTTGCAGTCTGGCACAAAGTGTGCGCCTAATGATGGCCGTCGCAATATTCCTCTCGTACTGCTTGCAATTCTATGTCCCCCTCAATATCGTCTGGCCAATAATCAAGAAACATCTCCACACAGAGAGCGCAATCTACTACGGCGAATACGCGACGCGAACCAGCCTGGTCATAGTGACTTTTGCGCTCGCCGCAGCGATTCCCAACTTGGGAGCTGTTATTTCCTTAGTCGGAGCTTTCAGCAGCTCCGCACTAGCGTTAATCTTCCCGCCGCTGATCGAGATCATCACCTTCTGGCCCAATAGGCTGGGGAAAAACAATTGGATGCTCTGGAAAGACATCGCGATCATAGTATTCGGTCTTTGCGGATTCGTCGTTGGTTCTTACGTCAGCGTGCTGAATATTTTATACCCAGAATGAATAAAATCTTCGTCAGCACGATCGCGAAGGAAAGCGAAACCAAAAATCTTGCTAAATGCATGCCAAATAATCTTCTACAAAGATAACTATGACAATAACTAATCTCAATTATACGAAACACGTCGACGCGCTCGACGAATCATTGTGTAAACTATTTTTATGTGCTCTGGTGTATATTTATTGCTAGAAATAAGCCAAACAATAACAAGCACAAGTTATACAATCTCAAAGTATCCGACAATGAGAGATACGAATGAAACATTGAGAAATATTTACTTTAAAGAGCTTAAATTGTAATGGAAACTCGTGATATCATGTACTAGTACCTTATTAACAAAATACTTTAATGTTTTTAGTCATAAAGCGAAGATATCATGGCGAAAGATCGTTAAGGGTGATAATACAAAGTTACTATCAGTTAGTGTCAAGTATCAGTGAGGAGGAGGAGGAGAAAAGTTTTATGCTTGAATAATGTGGATTACGAATTTATTCCTCTATGATAAGTTTAAGTCGAGAAAGTATAGAGAATTATTGTTAGATAAACTATAAACTGTTTGTTTCGTAAGCAATAATCAAAAGGAGTTAGGATACATAGAACGATTGCATTTGGAAGTGGTTGATTTGAAAACCGGTGATATGTTATTTCATTGTGCATTGCATTGCCAGTTAGGTAATTTATTTCAAAAAATTGTATTACGCATTGTTTTAATTGTTAAGGAGTGTAATAGATAAATGCTAAGTGTTTATATATTTGTTAAAGAAATGACATATACAATGTGAAATCTGTTCTCTATGCTATAGTGGAGAAAATATATAGCTCTAATTGTTTTAAAGATATACTCTTAAAGATGCTCTCTGCTAACATGCTGCTGCTATATGTGTCAGAAGACAAATCACAGGGTTCACTGCGTTCGGTGTTCCGTAGGTCGTTAACGTCGTTAGTTCGATCTTAATGGCTCGCAAGGTTTGCCCATTTTTATCGTCATCTTTCCATTTTACTAATAGTTCTCGTGGAGTTTATACCGGAAATGTGTTAAAATGGCACCGAATTTTGACCATTTTTTTCACTTCTTCACGCCTTGCCATGCAAATTTACATTCGCAGTGACATTTTTGTATAATTCGCTTAATAAGTCTCTAATTCTTATGCGCCTGTTTTGCGGCTTTCCCTTCTTCTGATAGCAAACTACCCGAAAGCAATGTTAAATTTGTTAAATACAGTAGATGCCGCTTATACGCGTTCGTCAAGCAGAAATTACCTTATAACCGTAAATGTGCTTGTTTTTGTTCCATTTATATCAACATTTATCAATGCAGAGTATCGCATTCGTTCCGTCCCGCCAGATTTTGTGTCATATAGCTTTCCCTATTATAACCACTGATCCTTATAAGCGGCATCTACTGTTTAACCCAAGTTTGTAAACGATTTTTCCGGAAAATTTTTTCCTCTTTTAGATTCTGCGCCTATTAAGCCATCTTAATTTGATTAGTAAAATTTATTATTCTTTGCAAACACGCAATCGATTGGGGGTTTCGGAAAATTGTTTCAAAATCCAAGTTGAGACCGGAATTAAAATTCAAATCACTAAACAAATTTTCCCCTGCCCTAAAGTATGGTTGGAGATAATCAAGGTTTATTCTCGAAATTGACACATATGTAATATTTTCTCGTAAATAAAAATAACGGATTAATGATTTTCATTTTATAAAAAAATTGCACATTTTTCAAATCAAATTAAAAGGGCTTAATAGACGCAAATATGCGTACAATTTATAGGAGACTCCAATGCAACGAGGCGACTTTTTCTGTCGTTCCCGAGAAAATCGTCAGTGTGATCGATCGAAAGAGAATTTTATTATACACTAACTACCGCAAACAGGATCCTACTCGCTCCTATCATTTCCGCAATACATGCGAAAAACTGCTTAAGTGTGCTTAAGGGCGCTAATGCTTAAAAATTTCAAATGTAAACGAAGTTTTATTGGTCAGTTTTGAATAAGTAGCGCCACCAGTGATAACTAGAAAAATTGTTAATGCACTAAACTTGAATCGCGAGTGACATACCCCTGGTCATAACCTGTGTAAACTTCATGGGAACATTTTATGTCAGAGAATATAAATTATAAAACGAACAGGAAATGGCATTTGTTATAAAATTCGCAAAGGGTGTTCGAAATCATTGGAAAAAATCTACTTTTGCGGCATGTCTCCTCGCATACGGCGGCAAACGCCTTAAGAACAAATATGAGTAAGTTTACCCACTTATTCACAGTGTTCAGTTGATCAAAACAATGAAATTCCAGAATCGATGGTATAATGAAAGTGTACTGCGAGGAGGCGCTTACGTACGGCAAGGTGGCGATCTCAGGAACAACACTGCCTCGAAATATTACTGTGATACTCAACCCAGCAGCAAACAAAAGAAGTTCCCTTGAAGATTACGAAAAATACTGCTCGCCAATCCTAAACCTAGCAGGCATCTGTGTTGATGTGGTGCACACGGAAAGTGAGGGCCATGCCAAGAACCTGGTGCAAGAATTAAAACACACGGACGCGTTAATCGTAGCCGGCGGTGATGGCACTCTCAGCGAAGTTGTCACTGGCCTGATTCGTCGAACTGGGGAAATGAACAGTAAACTTGTTCCAATTGGCATTTTACCCTTAGGGAAATCGAATACTGTGGGCCAAGCTCTGTTCCCAGGTGGAGAGCACCTTGGTAACGTTAGATCCATGGCCGAAGCATCGATGGCGATCGTGCGCGAAGTTACGAAGCCCATGGACGTGATGAAAATTGAAATAATTGGGGAAACAGACCCATCAAAGGAGGAAAATCCTGAAGAGAGCAAAGAAAAGAAGCCAGTTTATGCATTGGCCGGTATCGAATGGGGAGCATACAGAGATGCCAGCGTAAGCAAGGACAAATACTGGTACTATGGACCATTACGAAAATACGCTACGTACATCTTCAACGGATACAAAGACTCTTTAAACTGGAGATGCGAAGCTTTAGTCAACTATTCAGAGCCGTGTGAGGGATGTAGCAATTGCGTGAGAAGTATTGAAGAAACAAACAACAAGTGGTACAGCAGGTAACGACAAAGATCTTAATTACAATCCCCAACAAAAAAATGCTAACAACTTCGAAACTTTTCAAGGTTCGTTCGAGGAAACACGAGGAAAGACGACCGATCGAAGATAATCAACGAGAACTGCACGAGATACGAGCAGAAACAAATCACCACCGCGGACTTCGCGTGTTTAACATCAAACATCTTGGAGGACAATTCCTCGACGTCCACATTACCCAAATTGCATTTAAATTTAGGACCACGGGAGGTCGACTATCTCAACTTCCTATCTGAAGGCTTCAAGAGCGAGACCGGACAGAAGCGCCAAGTCGTGGAAACTATCGAAGCCCGCCAAATTGAATTGCGACCGAATCTAGAGAAGATGGACACGGAGAACGCGTGGTTCTCCATCGACAAAGACGACTTTGAAGTGAAACCAGTCAAAATCACGCTGCTTCCCAAAGTTATAACAATGTTTTGTAGCGAAACGCGGCCGAGTTGATTTCGAAACTTGCGAAAATGTAGAAATGCCGAAGCGAAATGTTGAGAGAGAGAGAAGTAAATAAGTATGAAAGTAATAATATATACTTTGTTAAAATTAATTGGAATAATTTACTTTGTCTTTACTTTAAATCTATAATTTGAGATTCTTCCTTAAAATCCTTAAAAGCCTTATAATCACCGCGCTTGACTTCAGCAACTTTCCGCGTTCATGCTGCTGGTCGTCGCCCTCACCGAGGGCGACTTAGGGGAACACATCGTGTTATTAAGAATGTTACTATTCGTAACTCGGAAGAATTTCAGGATCGGGCTCTGTCCCGCCGCTGAGCCCGAAGACCCCGATCGGCTGCTACGCCTTTTGGGCGTTCGGTGCCTGGAACTTGGGCTTGGACTAGGTCCCGAACTGGGCTGCTCGTAGTCGAGCCTAGGCATTTTGGGCGACGAAGGATCCGCCGCCAATTCCTGCATACCTCTAAGCAGAGTGCGCTCGACGCGCATCTTCGTCAGCCAGTCCTTCTGCAGCCGCTTCTGGGGCGAGAAGTGCAGATGCGGGGCGCTGCCGTCGACGACGAAATTGGGCAAGTTCGTCGTCGGGGAAAACGTGTCCTCCGGAGTCGTGTGCGCCTTGTGGACGGCGCTGGCTTTGGGCGTCTTGAAAACCTCGTCGTCGTGCGCCTCCTCTTCCAGGATCGTGGCGAGGTCGTTGTTGGAAGAGGTCGACGCGACCGGTTCGCGTTCGTCCCTCGGCAGGACTTTCTCGTCATCGTTGCAATTGAGCTCTTGCAGGGCGAACAAACGCCGTCCGGAATTCGAACGTTTCGCCTCGGGTGTGGCGCCGCCTTCGAACTTGCGCTTGGCGAACTCCAAGCGCGACAATTTCACCTGCACCGGCGTGTTTTCGTTATCCTCCAGGCGTCGCTTCAGCGCCTGCAGGATTTTCACCGGCGTGCCCACCGGTATGTATTCCGCTTGGCCTTTGGTGTCTTCTAGGTCGCTTTGCGTGTTAACCCGCCAGATTTTGTGCGTGACGTCGTCGGAGCACGTCACCAAAGTGGGTATGCCTTCCGCGCGCCACGCGACGCAGGTGACTTCGGCGGAATGGCCGACCAGCCGCAGGAACGGGTCCTGCGAGTTAATGTTCCAAACGCAAGCGACGTGGTCGCTGCTTCCGCTGAGGAGATACTGCCCGTCGCCGCTCAACGCCGCCTTGACGTAAAACGTCCCGTTCTGATGCCCTTTGTACTCCATCACAGGCACCGGGTTATAAGTGGCGACATTGTACGCGTAAATCGTGTTATCCAAGCAATTCGCGTACAGCCTCTGCCGATTCTGATCGATGATCAAGTTGCTGAAGCCGTTGCGCGTCGAGTGCCCGCTGTAGGCGATCTCCCTCAGCGCCGTGGGCTTCCCGCTGGCGTACGTTTTGCGCAAGTCCCACACCTTGATCAGGCCGTCGCCGGAGCTGCAAGATATCAGCTTGTCGTCGTCCTGGAAGACCAGTCCGGTGACCGAGTTCGCCGCAGTCACCGCCTGACTCGCCGCCGCCTTCCGCTTGTGGCTGCTCGTCGGGGTGGTGCGGCAGTGCGAGTGGGCGATCGTGCGGTCCGATTGCACCAGGAAGTTCTCGTAGTGCTGGCTGGTGCGCGTGTCCCAGACGCGGATGCTTCCGTCGCGACTGCCCGTCGCGAACGTGGACGGATCCCCGTCGCGGGTGGCGACCGACTTGACGGATCGCGTGTGGCCGGAGAAAATGTGCGTTGTCGTTATGTCGGCTTCGACGTCCACGAGCCGCGCCGTGTTGTCGCCGGACACCGTGATCAATTTGAAGCTGTCCGCCAGCCACGCGAGGTCGAATATCGCGTTGTGATGAATGTTTTCGCCGCGCCTGGGCGTGGAATTGTGTTTTGTGTCGTGGATCACCAGTGTGCCATCTTCATTGGCCAAAGCAAGCAGGTGTCCACTTCCTGGGAACAAAATTATTCCTTAAGTTATTTCAAAACTTCTTTTAACAAAAAAGAAACATCAAATTGAAGAATTTCTCTAAGATTAAGGTCTTATGCGGTACGAACCTTTCTTATTAGCGAATTTACATGCAAATATCGGCGGGTCCGTCGCAGCGTGCTCAGCAAACTCATCGCTTCCCCATATGCTGTTTGAATCATCACCACCACAACATTTTAAGTGCTCCAAGATTCCGTCGTAAGTCCTAACACATTCTGTAAGACAAACATTAAAAATGTGCGTGCTATAAGTGTGACAAAACTCACGATTTCCTTGTTGTTGCGTTAAAAACTGTGAAACACAGTTGCGATTGTTTCGCAACATATTTCTTAGGTTATGAGACAAGCTTTTGCAGAAATCATGAATTATCAAGTGAAAACGCACTCTCGACAAAAACTAAGTTGCCAATACGCACTAGATATTCCAGTTGCACAATCACCATGCACCTAATAATAAAAATTCATGCGAAATTTATCTATATCTCGTAGTTTTCGTACGAGAAAATTCCGCCGAGCGGGAAAATACGTTGCGATTTGTAAACTTCATTTGTTTTGAGGCGTTTAGAGCCCTTTAAGCGCGAATATTGCCGAAATTTACCGAAACGATGCGCCAGTTTAACGTAGGCAACCCACCTATCGTAAATCACACAAAACCTTAAATAACTCAAAAAATTATCAACAAAACTGAACTAAACTAATTACAAACTGACTAGAAAATAAAATACTCTAATTTAATTAACTTTAAATTAAGTTAAATTAACATTTAACTAGTTGGACGAATTATTCAAGTTTTTTGGCATTTCGTGTAAGGTGTGTTGCCTATGTTGCACACTCCTGTCATACTTAACAGCTGGGCCGTGTCGTCAATTTCTACATATTATTTATTTAGAAACTGCTACTTCAATCAATCAAAACTAAGTGATAAACCGGAAATTTCTACGCGTACTTAATGCCGACTTCGATCCGCGCAAAGTAGCACAAATCCGCGCCGTTTCCATGCGGCACAAAATGCACTTGCATGGCGCAATATGGAGTGACGTCATTTTATAGCATCGCTCGACGAACATGAGAAACAAAGCTAATAATTAAGTGCAAAGTGATTTTAAAGTATTAGTAAATTAAGCCGAGATGTTTATCAAAGATCCCTGCGGGGTCGTATGCATTTTCATCACATACGTCGCAATATTTTACGCTGATTATGTGGTTATTAAGTGGATCATTTTGCAAGTACTTGCTGACAGGTATAAACTATTGTTTTGGGCTCATCAGAAAGGACAAACTATGGAACGAATTTTGTCTGATTTTAGCCTATGGGCGCCAGTGAACGCGATATTGTTCAATCTGATTGTGTTTATGGTGGTGATGGCACACAGCAAGGCAGTTTTCTGTGATCCCGGCACAGTGCCACTGCCTACTATTCGAATAGACTTTAGTGATGCTCACAGTACTGATAGCCGTAAGTGATCAACACATTCATTCAGTTTCTGTGCATAAAAGCTTAAAAAATTTGTAACAATGTGACAAAATCATTTGTTTTAGGTAACAATTTCAATGTAGACTGGACAATCTGCACGAGATGCGAGACTTACCGACCTCCGCGCGCCCACCATTGCCGCATCTGTCGCCGGTGCATCCGCCGCATGGACCACCATTGTCCCTGGATAAACAACTGCGTCGGCGAGCGCAATCAGAAGTACTTCATCCAGTTCCTCCTCTACGTCGGCGCGCTGTCCGGCTACGCGATCTCGCTGATCATCATGACCTACGTCACGGAGTGCGCGCATTGCGACGACGACATCGAGATCAAGCAGCGGCGAATGTAATCAAAGTATTTCTATTCGGGCAAACGCCCTTATAAATTGTCGACAATTCCAGAATGCATTCCGTGATACTGCTCCTAGAGAGTTCGCTCTTCGGCCTGTTCGTCTCCGCCATCTTGGTGGATCAACTGCAGGCGATCATGAGCGACGAAACGGCCGTGGAACAGGTGCAGAAGCAAGGGCCCTATCGTCCGCACAAGCCGAAAATGACTCTGCTCAGTGAAGTCTGCGGCCGCCAGCATCCGCTCATGTGGCTCCTGCCTTGCACTTCGGCGCCGCGCAAGCTCGACTCGCCGCTGGTCGACTACCACGTGTAATTACAATAGTTTCTTTACAATCACAGACGTTTCTTGTTGTTTCCGAGCGAGCACGACATCGAATTCCATTAAGTTATCACTACGAGAATCACTTTGAAAGTTTTGCATGTTATTTGACAGGCGTTGTTATAATTTATAGTATTTTATGATGAAAATACACAATTCACTAGTCATTTGCGACTTCGTTTGCATTTGTTTCCGGATGTTTTCCGGATCAATTTCGACGTCGAAAAAGTTATTTCTGCTGAAAAAATGCGGAGTTCGGGGTTTATTTTTGGCGTTTATCTGAAATCTCCGTGCTGTTCTGTACTATTCACATTGTCTTATATTTATTCAACCAAAATTAACTTCTCAATATTTCCTAGCAGAGTGGGTATTCACATCACAACGCAAATCGGAACGTTCTGCGTTCGTTTCATTCGAAAAAAGGTGAAATAATATAAAACTGTAATATTTACATTGTCCATTAGGTCTAGACAGGTCTGGCCATTCGTCACTTGTTGTCTTACTTAGCGATAAAGTGCGGCTAGATCTTTGAGCGCGTGCGTCACTTGTTTGGAAGTCGTCGATCTGTAAAGCGCAAAAGTTTTGGTTAATATTCATGAAATCTTAAGAAGTTTCTAGGAAAAATATTGCAAAAAACAAAGTTTCATATAATTTTAAGCTATCATAACGAAATTTTGGGGAAAAACCAAGAAATTTTATGTAAAACCGTGAAATTACGATTAAAACCAATAAAATTTCATAGAAAATTGTGACATTTTTGAGCAAAATCATCACCATTTCATGGAAAAACAACGAAATTTCAAATGAATCAAATATTTTCAAAAATTTTAAACTAAAATTAAGAAATTCCACGTAAGTCCAAAAAAAAATCATAATATTTCAGTCAAAAACCCAATGGTTTGACCAAAAATCAAACAAGATTTAATATAATGGATAGAAAAATCTACTCACTTGTAAACCGTTAAGTGAAACTCACTCAAC
>JARRAA010009765.1:0-10316 GCA_030557295.1 Ecitodaemon sp. MM-2014
GGGATGGCCATTGTGCGCTATTGTTTGCACAGTTTCGGCCATCCGCAGTTGGTCCTTCTCTCCCTGCGCCTGACGCTGACCACAGCGTTGCCCCAGGCGGGAGGCTCGAGGGCCCTCGTAGGATAAATGGATAAAGGACGTAAAAAGCGATGATATTTCATGTGATGCTCTGTCTGAGTGGGTCTGGCGTGCATACGGATGTGGCGAGCAGTGCGCAGTGTGTTAAGGGTTGTTAAGGAAGTTTAAATATTTACCGAGAGGTTGAATCCTTATTTCTAGCCGTACAATTAGTTCACATCCGGGCTTGATTAGGTGCAAAGATCCAGTGGCTGCAGTTAGCAGAGGAAGCCGCAAGATATGAGGAAATCTTGATATCCTGAAGCATTAGGTTTGTTCGTGTTGTTGACACGCTGGTGTCGACTGCGCTTGAGGTTGGAACTGATGTCAATATGCTTTGCGGCTTGCGTACTTCCCAGTAGTTCGCAAGGCCAGGGGTGCTTCGACCACCTTTGTCTCCTTGCCCCGCAGAGCTTCTTACTTTATTCGTCGTTGCTTATCAACTTTGTGGTGGAACTCAAAGCGTCGGTACAGTGTTATCATGTCAAGAGGTTTCCGCCACGCTGCCGCTTCGCGTCGTTTACGCCGCGATGCAAAACCGGGCACTCGGGAGGGCCTTTGTTCTCGCACTCTTCCCCGGTCATATTGCATGTTGTGCACCCTCGATCCTCGGCGTTGCTCGTACCTCGTCTTCGAGGCTTCGGGTGCTGGTAGCAGCCATAAAACGTGCGAGTTACTGTCGCCCGTCGAGGGTGCAGCTTTTTGCATGTTCGACCTTACCTCCGAAGGTGGGTTGAGGGGGCGGCTAATACGAGTGCGGCGGGAGCCATAACTTAGGCGACGCTTCGTCGGCAGAATGGAAAAAGGTGAATAAACTGTTGATAACACGAGTGCACGCGCTTACGACACGCCTGCGAAGTGCACAAAAACGCCACCCCTGCTGTAAGGAACAAAGGAAATGGGAGAGGCGCAGGAGCATACCTGCACGAATTAATGAACCCTTACCGCGGGAGGTCTGACCGCAACGGCCGCAAGACTAGACTGTTTCAAAGCAAAACATGGAAGGCGCGAGCAAAAACAGTTTGCGATTCGGGTTCGAAGGGTGTATTGATGAGTTGATAAGCACTGCGTTTTATGGGCTCGTAAATCATGAAAAAATTGAAAATACCAAATGGGCGATGCTATCGTAGATTACTCTTGCTGTTAGAGTGTTTTATGATTTTTATTGATTTTCAAACTGCTTGCATCGGAATAAATTACTGATATAACTAGGGCCTTCGTATCTGGTCGATTTAAAGTTGGATTTTGCTGAATACCAAGGTTTGAGGATCGTATGTATAGATTGGCTCTTTGATGGGCTCCACATCCTTATAGGTCAACCGCGCGGTGTAACCCATGTCCTCGACTCTGGTGCCGTAAGCGACCCTCTGCAGCAGCCCGTCCGGATGATAGATGTAATAGACGCCTTCCTGGTCGAATCTCTCCGCATCCGCATTCGTCCTCTCCGCCGGCGGCGCCTGCTCGTTCAGCTGATCCGATGCGACTTCGGTCGTGGTGGGCAGCTCGGTGGTGGTCGTCAGTGCTTCGGTCGTCTCGGGCACTTCTGGCGGAGCGCCGTAGTATAAATTGGGTTGCGCCTCTTGTTTTTGTTTTTGCTGGCCCTGCGGCTGGTCGAAGTTAAACGGCTGGCGGAGTGGCAGGCGGAAGAGTTGGCCGGATGGACGGTAACTCGGATGCGCCGCGTCGCTGAGATGCGAGAGAATCGGCACGGAGACCGGCGAAGATGTTGCGATGCCAATTACCGCCGAGCACAGCACGAACGCGAGTGATAATTGCATCTTGCGATCGGACGATTGAGTTTCCCACTTAATCAATGAAGGCAATAAAGCCGTAATGAAATCAATAGCTGTTAAAGACAACTGATGCGGTGGTACGATTCCCGCCGCGTTTTATATTCTTGCTAATTTGCTCCCCCACGGAACGTCACGGTCGTTTCGTCGATTGGCAAGGATGAAAATTTGTGTCGAATGCAAATACTTGCTAAAATCGGCGACGTGCGTCGCAATGCTATTATATCAAACAATCGGCGAAACTTTTGCTTTTTGGTTTTACTTCTGACGGCGATTTATTTTTTTCGTTCAATTAAGGGCCCTGACCTAACGTCGTGCTCATTGAGTATGTGCGATCAGGCACGAAATATGCACACATCGACGTCCAGCGTCGTTTAATCGCCGCTGCGGACGCTCCGGCCCGAAGTGTCCATAGTCACGGCACGTTTTTTTCGAGGCGACTGCATACAAATAGGAAATTTGTCGAACGCAGAAAACACATGGCATCGATTAATATTCCGAGCGCCGGCGCGCGTCTGTGTTCTTCATGCACGAATTTGCAGACGCTTATTGTTTTATGGCCTTTTGTGTCCGCGTTTTTTCGAGGCGAGCTGATAATTACAATGGGCCACAACGGGTCACGTACAAATGACGAGGGATTATGTAATTGACCGCGTGATTAAAGGGGAAATCTGCAAGTTCCACCCGAAACATTTATCACGGATCAAAGCGCATTCGCCTTGAGTGATTTCTATGGAACGCTCAATGCAAACTTCGTCTTCGTAACCCCTCTTCGACCACGGGTAGTATATAAACTCGCGGGCAATTTGAAAGAATCACAGTCTTGCAAGAACACTGTACTCTAGTGTTGACAAATAATCAAATTTCCCCCTTGGCGGTAAACAATCATAACTTTGAAACAATGAATTTCGCATTCGGTGCTTTTGTCGTCGCAGCGGTTGTGCTCGCCGCGGGGGCAACTCCCGAAGCACCATTCAGCGCGAAGATACCCCAGAGGCAGACCTACAACGGCAGATTTTTGCGTCTGGAAGCTGCGCCCTATCCGCCGGCTGGATATCGTCCGCAAGGCGAGCAATTCCGTCTGCCCACCGAGAGCTTCCCTCTGCGCCAACGACAACAATCGGCTCGTCCGGATCCAGTCTACGGCCCGCCGGAAGTGGTCACCGAGGAAGTCACCACCACGGAAGCAGATGTCACCACCACCGAGGTGCCCACGACCACTGAGTACATCCCAAGGCGCGTCGTCAACTCCAGAGTGACCAAAAAAGACGACGTTAAAGTGGAAAACCAGCAGGCCGAAGTTAATGAAGACGCGCAGGACGCGCAGGAATTTGAGCAGGAAGGCGTGTATTACATTTATCATCCGGATGGGCTTCTCCAGAGGGTTGTCTACGCGACCAAGGCCGAGGACATGGGCTACACTGCGAGGTTGACATACAAAGACGTCGAACCTATCAAGGACCCCATCTACACCTACGACCCCGAAACTTTGGCGTTTACACAAATTCAACTCTAAACCTGCCTCCGTATCTGTCTTTATTTATTTCTGGCTTGGACGTAATAAATTATTGTAACAATTGAATGCTCTGTTAATTCCTCGTTTTACGTGCTAAAGTTTCGCAAACATTTAGCAACCTTTAACGCAGCTCGTAGCCTTACGTGCGCTGGAACAATGTTTGCTAGAATCTTCAATTACACGATACATTAGACTTCTTTCGTGTACCCGCGCACGCTTTGCTGCATCGTGCACATTAAAAGCTTTCGATCCAGTTAAGCCCCGTGGAATCCTGAAATTAAAGCGCGCGCGTTTGCCGCGCACTGTTTTCCGTGTTGCTCGGCACGCGCAGGATGTGTCGGATGTAACCGTATCGTAGACGTACTGCCTAACAAAGTGACTTCGCAGCAACGTAACACAGTATCAGTATAACAATTTCCTGTTTGGAACGACCCCACGCCAGGATCTTCGCTGAGACAACGTCGGTTGCCGTGCTGCATTATTCGGAAGGCTGGAGTTCTTTGCGACGAAAGATTTGCGTCTTTCGCTATCTAACATTAGACGCCCAACATCGTCGAGCGTGTAGAATGAGCAAACACAAACTTCCAAGTGATTGCAACTCGCGTAATACTTTTCTCCCAATCGGCAAACAATCACTTCGCAAGATAAAGTAATTTATGTTTAGATTAAGATCGAGATTCTGCTCGGAGTGGTTTTATAATTAAGCAAATTCCGTGCACCTGGTTGCGGAAGTTTCGTAATGTAGAAATAAAGAATACGGGAAGCACGTGCGCCCAGCGGCGCGGACGTACGTGCGGTTGGCGTAATAATTAAAAGATGTAATTAGATAGCAGGTCGGAAGCGACGCGCCTGCAGCGGAGGAACGTTTTGCGGCGGTGACGTAGCCGAAGTAACTCGCAACAAACAATAACTAATCGCAATGTACGCTACGCCGAGATGCAAACTCAATGTGGAAACATTGAAAACGCAACAGGGGTCATCGCTATGCACTTTAATTAATTTCGGTTTCTAACAAAGGGCAACCGAAAGATTCAGCGACATCACACGGGAACATTTCCATATAATAATTACAAAACACAGGCCAATATTAAATTTAAACCTCGAATTTCATCTGTCGATGTTCAGTTATTAAATTCAATCATTAGTCAACAATGAGTACCTACAAATCGTTTTGCAACGTGTCCCAAAGTAAATCCCTGCAAAATCCCCTTGTTATGCCCCATAATGCTGCTAAAATGCTCTAAATTCGAAGCTACTTCGGGTTTGCTCGCAGGCAAAGAGTGCATATACACTATGCATTAAATCCCATTCGGAGCGCACCTACCACCGACGCGGATTCCTGCAATCCTGCAGTCCTAGGCATTCTCCGCGATGAATAACTAAATCGCAATACGTATACATTACCTCTCCGGCGCTCCTGGGCGCGCAATGGATTGTAAAATTTTATTTACGCTAACTGTGGGTTTAAAGGCCTCCCAACCGCCTGGCAAGTCTCGCCAGGAGAAGAAGGATCTTCTCCTCTCTGTCCTCTACCTGCGTGCAGTCCAGGAAACGGTGCATAAGTTACCTTCGCCTGGAGGATGCGTTTATCCTCCAGACCGAATAATACTGGGAGTCTAGACAGCCGAAGAAAGTATCGTTTTTCTTTCGTTCTTCTTTTTCTTCGTGCAATAAACACGTAAATTTCTTTTGCGAAAAGTTTTTTTTTTCTTCACTCCTGCTTTATGCAGGCACATATAAAACACGCTCTAAGTGTTGTAAGACACAGAAAAATTATTTCCTCGCGTAATTGGAGCAATGGAAGCGAGTGAGAAGTTCCGCGGTGAATAAACCAAAACCCTGCTTGGCACATTTTTCCAATTTAATCTCTCACACAGCCACACTGTGTGTAATGGGGTGGGTGCGGCAGACTTCCGGCTGTAAAACGCCACAACAATAGTCCACGGGGCGCCGTCGTGGAATTATGAAGCCACATCGTCGGAAAGGTGGGTTTTATTTGCGAAACCGATAACCCCGCGCGATAAAGCGCCCCGGGACGGGGCCGAAAAACGTGTGTCCTTGCCGCGGCGATAGCGGTGGTTTTATTTCGCATAAAATTTACGAAATTTATGGGCAATGCAGTTCGCGCCAACTGAGAAAATCAAATGAAAGTATACAGCGTGAAAAGATTTAACTTCACCGCAAATGCGTTTTAATTAAAGAAACGCTTCAAACATTAACAGTTAGTACTGAAGTACTGAAGTCACCACGGAGAGACAGTCGACTTGTTTGCTTACACTCGCATGAAATTGATTAATTAAAATGCGTAGTTTACGTGTTTAATCCGCGCCGAAAAACTTTTTACTCGACCCGAAGTTTATTTAGACTTGTCAGACGCGAGAATTGCGAAGCAGCCTGTGCAATAATAAATTGTTCCTCATTTCCACGTTTCTTCTTGCGTTGCGTTCCGCACTCGGCGTATAACGAGCCAAGTTTTCGTACTTTAATCAATAAAATTGCAGCGCAAGTTGGCTTGTAGTCGCAATACCGGAATGAAGTGTAGTTTTTCGACCGCAAACTTGGCGTAGCGTGTTTTCATTCAATTATACCCTTAATGGACATCATTTCGTTATTTCGCCAGACGTGTATTCAGCGCGAAATAAATTCATGCACCTCGATCGTTAATTTTTACCGATTTTCTTCCAGCGATGAAAAATGCATTTTCCATCGACGTCGGCGCCAACGCCCGGTGGGAGCAATGAGCGATATTTCGTGTCCCGCGAAGAGAACGCCACCGGCCAAACGATGAGGAGCGGCGTTCAAGCGTGGCAACTGCATCAGGATGCGTGATTCATCGGCGGCGACATGTGGCGGTTCACCGCGTTCACGATCGACAATGGTGGCGGCAGATCGACGCCGAGAAGTCCACTCTTTCTCCTGCTCCTCGTCGCTCTCGCAACTCATCCTTCCATAATCAGCGCCGGTGAGTTTTTTTAAAAAGTTTGCGCTCAACTTTATTCTAGTTGGAAAAAGTTTAAGAATGCTCGGCGCCGCCCCGTCGCAACTTCGCGCGAAATGATTAATAGAAATCAATTATACGTGCTGTTCGCTTAATGCTCTCAATTGCGAGCGGGGCAAAGGACTTAAAAAACCCCGCGAAAGAACGGTCGCGGCAGGAAAAAGTTTCGTCGAGCGTTTCGCACGCTCGCGTTGAGGAAACTATGGAATCGACGCGGCGCGTATAAAACGATCGTTTAAACTCCTTCAATTCGAGAGTCCTTCGGCCAAGGTAAAAGGATAGTGATGGATGGCGAAAAGTTTTTCTCCCAACAGACGTTATCGTGTTTTTTTTTCGTCGCGCAGATCTTTATTTCC
This sequence comes from Ecitodaemon sp. MM-2014, assembly GCA_030557295.1. Classification (NCBI taxonomy): domain Eukaryota; kingdom Metazoa; phylum Arthropoda; class Insecta; order Coleoptera; family Staphylinidae; genus Ecitodaemon; species Ecitodaemon sp. MM-2014. Next base: position 6,778 of record JARRAA010009765.1, read on the forward strand.
TACTCGGGGATAGTCCCCGAGTTGATTGCGAACTCGTTCGAATTGATGTCGCATTCAGAGTAAGGCAAACGACAAAAACTTGAGAAGTGATCATTAATAAATATAGTTTCGGTCTTGTCCGCGTTCAGAAGTATTAGCGAGGGACGACACAGCCTTAAACACGCTTCAATTAAAGCGGGACGCAGCGGTTTGTGCTTCCTAATTTCCTTTTAATAGAATTACGTCCTTTTTGGATGATCGCATCAGGCGACAGGCCAAGGATGTGCTCGCTGTGCAGCACCAGCAAAGCTCAGGAAAACGTCGCGCCGGGATAAAGCTAACAAAGTACCAAGTGACTAGGGTTGCAAGGCTTCAACGCTACGAAAGGCCGGTCGGACTCATGATAAATCTATTATCCTTGCTGGGATCAACTTGTTTAAGATATTACCGTCGAATAATAACGATCTAATAAACGTTAATTTAAACTTTAACTTTTCAACTTTGAACGTCGCGCGAATGCCAAGAATTGTGCAAAGTGCGGGGAATTGTTTCTCGGTAGAAGGTGCGCGATGACTTCGTGGACTTTTCCCACTGGAAAATCTAGGTGTGTAATAAAAAAACGAAAGGTTCGCGCGGAAAATGCGGTTGACCTTCAGAAGCGTTGATATTATTTCCGCCTCTAGTGCTCCGGTCGCCTCAAAACCTGCAAAACCGACGACGTTATCAACTCCGTGGTGTTTGAGCTTTTGAACGTGTGCCAAAAATACATCGCCAAATAGGGCAGTACGTTACCTAAATGTAAATGTAAATAAATCGATAAGCAGCCACTGTTCAAGCTTCTATTATTCATATCGACAAAAAGAAGGACTAAGAATCACTTTTGTTTGATGTATTCCAAAATAAATCCTTGTATATTATTCAACGTCACGTTCTCTTCTACCAAATATGATAATAATATTGTATCTTTATGTATAAATATTAAATCATCAATTTTAATTTCATTTTCCCGTTGACAATGAGTTTTTAATAGAATGCTGAGTCGCGAAAACCAATATACGAGTAAATATAAATGCTCCAAGTTATTGAGTTCATCCGAATGAATGTTTTCCAGCAATAAGAAATGAAAATGCGGATCTAGAATGAAAACTGCGTGCCGCAGAGTAATTTATCATCGAGAGGGAAGAATTGATGACATACCCAAAGCATAATACCTGCGGTTAAAGGTGGAGGAAAGCCTATACAATTAGATGGATTAAAATTTTAATTTTATCCGCGAATACTTGGGGATTTGTGTGAGATCTAAATTAATTTTATGACCAAAATTCGGCTTCATTCGTACCTCAAAACGTATGTAAATAAATCCTGCTAGTTCTAACCGATATGTGAACTACACGCTCAAATTTGGACTAAACGACTCTCCGATTGTTTCGACCATGTTCATATTATGTGCTCTATATAGGAATATCATCAAATATTATTTTAATACCAAAATGACTCTTTTGAATTAATTTTTTGCAGTTATTCTTCAATATGCCGAATTCTCCCCAAATTACAACGTGCTCAGTTAAGTTATTATAAATTTTTGTCAAAAAACTGCTTTTGACAACATTAATTACAGAAGAAATGCGTTAATTAAAGACATTCTTTTCTATTTTAATTTATCCAGGATTCGGTGCATTTGATAGATGCAGAAAGGCAAAGTAAATGAAATGCAATTCTAGACATTTTTCCACATTTTTTTTTCGGTCAGAGATTGTCGGTATTTGCGTGGAAAACTGAACACGAGACGCTGAATCTCAAATTGAAATTTAAAGTAAGAATCCAGTTAACAAGCACCCAAGATAAAAATTTCTAAATAGAATTTGAAGAATAAAGCGCTCGAATTCTCTATCTTTTTAATCTACTCTAAAAGGCATTCTTGCTGGTCTTATTTCAATGCACCGTAATTATTTTTAACGCAGAATGATTAATACGTTTAATCAATCCACTGAATTTGTAGGATTGCAAGAAAACATAAAAAGCACTGATGAGATTGAAGGCGCCTCGATTTGTTGCAGTGTTTGGGGCGATAAAGTGAAATAAAGCGATAGTTTATTGCGGCGCGTTGCGGCCGCTGGAGGCAGCAAAGGCGGCGAATTGCCCATTAATTAACTCGCTCCGTGGACATGCGAATCGCGCAATAAATTAGCGCATGGATCGCGCCTACCAGTCTGCAAAAGGAAGCGACGAGGGAGTGGAATCTGGAGCAAATGGACTGCACCGAAGAGAGTGCTCTTCTTTTATATAAAGCGTGTACGCAACCGTGCGTTTTATTCTTAACCCTATAATAAATTATTAACATATTTTTCCATAAGGTCCTTCAATAAACCGAAGCGAATTAATTGCTCTGCGTTACATTTGTTGTACTTCACGGCCGGCACTCAATGCTGGAGTAAATTACGACCTAATTGTTACCAAATTAGTTCACGCGTAAACGCCCCAGGCCTGTGCGCATTGCCGCCTCCGAGGGTTTGTACCGACGCGGCGAGGGCGGCTATTAAACAGCATCTAATAAATTTCCTTTCTCGAAAAGTGCGCGCGCGCGCTATTCTCACGCCTTCTGCGTTAATTCAATCCGTTGCTTTATGCATTCACCTCGAAAACTAATTACTCTTTGGCGGAAACATAAAAACGCTAACAACACGATGAAGCTTCGGAATAAACGCGAAAAGTGCGAGCGGCGCGCCAGCGGAGAAAGAAACATGCAGTAATTTGCGCTTAAAAGCTCAGCCGGCAATGCAAAACAGCAAATAGAGTTTTAAGAAAATTGTTTACAGCTCTAGGTAGAAAAATAAAGCGAGCGAAAGCGTTTGAAAATTCAATTACCGCCGCAACGAACCGGAAAAGTCTGTAGCCACGCCAGGATTTGCTCACAGCCGACGCGATTTACTCAATTCGCACAAAAATTTGTTTTCCCTCCGTTTGCTAAGCGGCAAAAAATGCGCGCAAAGTTTGGTAGGAAAACGTACAAATATTTCGCTAAGAAAAATAGTCAATTAAGGCGAAAAACAAGCAAAAATTTAGACGAAAACTGTTTAGTTATTCCGACAATGTTCTCCGACACCAGACTAAAGCCGTAACGAATAATTTTCCGTCCAGAAAGTGTGCAAAAAATGCCGCCGTCGTTTCGCTCATTTTTTCTTGTCGCCCGTGCCGGAATCTGCGCAAACTTTTCAACTAGGGGATGCTTTGAGCGGAAGGCCGAAGTGTCAAAAAAGTTTTTTATGTTACAACATGTTCCTCAGCTTTATCTCGATCTCCACGAGGACAAATGCCTCGGTAAACAATGTCGAAGTGAAAGAAGCAGGAGAAAACCACTACTGGATACAAGATACGAGTCGGCGTTGTTTAGTTTGCGAAGTAACAATGGTGAATGTAAAAAAGGGCAAGAACCACACGGCTCGGAAGAGACGATAGAGGTAGGACTTGTAAAAAAGTGATCGAAAGCCATCGTTCGGTTTGGGTAATTTGGTTTTACTCCTGGCGGAAGACATTTACTTTCCGCTTTCGGCCACACGTCC
>JARRAA010009782.1:0-12557 GCA_030557295.1 Ecitodaemon sp. MM-2014
AAAAAAGACAAATTGGAGTTTTAATAATTCGGAGATGAAAACGTGAAATTGCGCTTAAACGAAGGTAGCACGTTTGTTAACTAGGCGAAATCCCGAAGGAAGTTTTTATTACATTATTTGTACATGATACGTCCGCGTGCAATCGTAAACCCCGCGCGAATCCGCAGCGTTAAATCCGCGACGCTCCGCCGCCCTCGCGCTCGCGCACGCATCGAGATTTTCGCGCCGGCTCAGTCGGAGTAATAAAGGTTAATTACATCTCGCTCATCTATTTTTCCTCGGCGCGTTTAATTAAATTTCCGCCGGCGCTGCGGAGAGATTTCCACGGCTGGAAATTTACTATAATCTCGTCATTTCGTGCGCTCCGCAGCGGCGACCGCCATCTCTCTCTCGGACGCGCGTCTCCCTCTCGCGCCATCGGCGCGCATGGACGTCGGCAACATCCCCCTGGATAGTTGCTCAGCGCGCTCGGGCGCGCTCTGCTATTCATGTGTGCGCGTGTGATGCCTGTTTGGGGCCGTATGCATTTAATACGAGTCGACATGTAATAACAACGGCATAAAGACGCCGCCAGGCGACTGTGCGCCCTATGCGCGCCCGGCATAGAGGGACGAGGGTGGAGTTTGCGATCACCGCCGCCGTTACCGCAGCCAACCAAACGCGGTGATAAAGTGCGCGCACTCCACCTACTTTTAAAGATCTGTCGGGGGCGCGCCGCTGGCCCGGGGGCGACCGGGGAAAAGGTTTTACGGGATGATAGGGCACGGCGGCGGCGGGCCGGGCATCAGCGCGCCGACGGCGATGTCCTGCGGAAAAATTTTTAACGCCATTCACATTTGGGAGTTCGCTCGGTGATCAGTATCCCACGCACACTACTCGTCTGTTTTTATACAAGCCGCATAATACCAGGGTAGTGTCGGCTTTCAAACGCGGAAGTTAGTATTCAACTGGATTAAAACCTGTGTTTGGATTTGTGAAAGTGACTTGAAAAGAACTTGGACGTTGGTCTGCTATCTGTAAGATGGAGAACTTCAAGCTGTATCATCAAGCTTCTCAGGAACAAAAGAATCAAATGATGTTGGACGTCAATGTTTTGCCGGGACATTATGGATTGCATCAATCGCGGCAGGCGAGTCCTCCGCAATCGCCTAATACTACTACTCAACAATATATCAAAGGTAATATTGATCGTTTTCGAATAATCCTTGTATTAGTTTTGTTGTCAATTAAATGGAAACCAATATTTGATGTAGTTGATATAGTTGGCACTGTAGGCAACCAATTCTTCCTTATTATAATTATTATATATTGGATTTGAACGGGTTTCATACATTAGAATAAACCGATATTAAAAATATCAATATATAAAACTAGTTAGACTTAGACTAGACTTATTATAATTCCAATATCAATTTTGTTGTCAATTTCAATGATATATCTGGCAGTCTAGGCAACCAATTCTTCTTTATTAAATTAACTATCTTTGGAAAATGTTATTTGATTTGACTTGGGGTTTAATACATTAGAATAATCCGGGTTTAATACATAAGAATAATCCAATACTATAAATACCTACCAATATTTCTACCTTTCTTCAAATTTCTTCCCTATTTAATGAAAATTGATTTCGTCGTCACTGTACGCAGTCAATCGTTAATTATTATATTAAGAGCCTTTTAAAAAAGTTTCTAGATATGCGCCGCATAAGAATAATCTAATATTATAAATACTGATAGTCTGAAAGTGTGAAAGTTAGAATACTAATAAGAATCAATTTCGATGATACAGCGCACCGAGCAGGCAACCAATTGTCCATTATTAAATGGATAGTCTTTCAATAAAGTTCCTAGATATGAGCTGGGCTGCAATTCATAAGAATAATTCATTATTATAAATACTGATAACGGTGGTTCTGATAGTATTCTATTAGGAAACATTTCGATGATACACATGGTAGGCAACCAATTATTCATTCTTATATTAATACATTTTCGAAGAAGTTTCTAGATTAGAAAGGGAGATTATAAATAACTTAATGCTTACATTTCTCCTGTTTCAAACAATAACAAACAGTGCATTATTGATATTATTTCTATTCCTCCCGATTGGAAGCCTTGCAAGGTAAAACAACGATTGTAATAGTTAACTGCCCCTAGTACAACAATTTTACTCTCAAAACAAAATATTATGTTACTTTCTGATACATAATTTTAGAAGACAAATAACAATATATATTTTCCAAACTAATTTTGTCTTTGTTCAGAGTGCAAACGGGCTCATTCTTCTTCCAAACCTTCTTTATTCATATTTGAGAGGGTGTTTTTGTATATAGTTGCTATATAATACTAAATAGTGCAATATTTTAAAATTAAAACACATCAAACTACATAAAATTACTAAAACGTAATAATAATAGTGTTCGAAGTCATCTCTACAATAGATCTTTTACGATGACATCTTCCGTCGCTTCCCATCCACTTCTTGCCGAACCATTGTCGTAAAAACCTCTCAGTTTTTTATCCCCTCGCCTCATTGCGTCGCGCATCGTGCTCGTAATTCGAAAATAGAGCTGTTAATGCATCTCTAATTGGACTATAATGTATAAGGAAGTATATTTACGCGTCGCCTCTCAAAACATGCCGACGGCGCGACAAACCCTTAAGTTTTCCGGATCGCATACTCTTCGGATCTTAACTATATTTACACCGAGTCCGACGCGAACGCATGTAACTAAAACACTGCAACGAGACGCATGGGGCGGGCAATTGGCGTCTTTGGCGGAGAGCGCAAAACGCTCGGTATAACGAATGAGTGGTAGACTCAAGTGGTCTATTAGATTCGGAGACGTCGCGACGCGCGCCACCGACTTTAAAGTGTTTTATAATTGTCTTAATTTCGGGCGGCGTCAACGTTCTCGTGGCGTGTCGCGCGACGGTCGCATGCTAACAACCCTCCGAGGGGTAGTAGCTTCCTGCGACAGGAACTACTTGAACGACGTTGTGACTCCGGCGGTAACGGCGTCGGCGGCGGCGACGTTTATGCGGTCTTCGAGTGGTTTCTGAACGCAGACAACGCCGGAACAACTCGAAAAACATTCGTTAGTGGTTGCAATATTTTGTTCTTCTTTTGGGGCGGCTTGTTTGGACGACATTAAGATGAACGTATCGTTACAGATTGTCACAGTCCGCCGTCGCCTGACTCCAAACTGAACTCCTCGTCGTCCGGCATGCAGAACGATCCGAATATCAGAAGATATCGCACTGCCTTCACGCGAGATCAGCTCGGCCGATTGGAGAAAGAGTTTTACAAAGAAAATTATGTTTCAAGGCCGCGAAGATGCGAATTGGCAGCGCAGTTAAATCTCCCGGAGAGTACCATCAAGGTAGGACAATACGACGATCGACAATCATGAATTCCGGTCTTCTTAAGTTGAGTAATAAGTAATGAGCGTTTTACCTTCGACTGTTTCTCTGCCGATTCTGGCAAAGGGACATCGAAAAATCGGTCGAACGGTGAGAGCGGGGTTAAATTGTTGTTATCTTTGACGAGAAACAGTCGAATTTTTGACAAAGAACAAAAACGCTCATGACTTATTATTCAAATTAATAATTACTGATTGTTTACCTAATGTTCATTATTCTTGTTCGCAGGTATGGTTCCAGAACCGTCGCATGAAAGACAAGCGTCAGCGCATGGCCATCGCTTGGCCCTACGCCGCAGTTTACACCGACCCAGCGTTCGCCGCCTCCTTGCTCCAAGCGGCCGCGTCGACGCTCCCGCTGCACTATCCGCCGCCGCCGCCGGTGTATCCGCATCACTACCCTCGTTATCATCCGTATCAGCCGTTCTCCGGCATACCGACCCATCCGCCCCTAGCGAATCCCGGTCTGCTCAACCCCGCGAACCCCATGGTCTCTAACAATCAATCCCTGAACCTCAACCTGGGAAGTTTGGACTTTCAGAACTATCCGAACAAGTTCGATCTGCCCGCATCGGCGGCGTCGACCACGACGGCCACGGGCAACGACCGTGCGAGCAACAAGGCGATGAGTTCGCCGATTAGTCCTGGCAACAGCGACGTCAGTCTGAGTCCCGCACCTGAGAGCGCGCAAGGGCTGCTGATACCTGCCAAGTTATCGCCGCAGACCACGACCATTCATCAGCCCCAGGAGAAACCCAAACTTTTTAAACCTTACAAGTCAGAGTCTTAAGCGACTATTTTGTGCAGTCTAAAGATGTAAATAAATGCGTGTAGAATGTTTTGCACATATTTCGAGAATGTCGCGGAGTTGCTGTCGGAAGGCAAGCGGGCGACTTTTAAAATTGTTTTTAGTTTGGAACGTAGTCGATCGTAGTGAACTGACGAAATGAAATTTTAAATGCATTTATTAAATAAAGGGATGCTTCGATTGTAAACAAAACATCACCATTCGCGAGACACACCGAATATTTATTGAACCATTGTAGGCATTTTAAAGATACTCGGATAAGATACACTTATGTATAATTATGAAGTAATTTATTTAGTGTTAAGTAGAACGTACGTAGTAATATCGGTTTATTGTATGCAATTGGAGATGAAGAATGTGCAATATGTACTTATGAATTATTCATTAAACAGATATTATAATTGGAACTTGAGTTCTTCGAAATTACTGCCCTTCAATATATCTTATATATCGGTTACTTTACGGCCTGCTGCGGTCTTATGAGAATTCCCATATAGTTCTCCATGGGTTGTATTATGAAGTTCCTCGTCAGAAAAGAAAGAATCAAATGATGTTGGACGTCAATGTTTTGCCGGGATGTTATGGTGGCAGGCGAGTTCTCCGCAATTGCTTAATACTACTACTCAACAATATATCAAAAGTGTAATACTGATAGTTTTCGAATAATTATTAGTTTTGTTGCCAATTAAAAGGGAATCGTTTTCGATAGTATAGTTGGTACTGTAAGCAATCAGTTCTTCTAATTATTTTCGGAAAAATGTTCTTAGAATTCAACGGGGGCTTAATACATAAAAATACTCCAATATTATAAACAATTCTTCTTTATTAGATTAATCTGTGGAAGGAATGTTTAAATTTGTACGATGTTTTACTATATAGAAATACTCCAACATTATTGGGTTGAGTAATAAGTCATAAGCGTTTTATTATCCACACTTTTCGTTTTGTTACAATAAATAGATATAAGAAAATCCAGTGGAGCAAATTCTTGTATTATCGCCCACATGTTCGTCATTTTAAACAAGGATGAGGAAATGGATTGCATTGGGTTGGGTAATAAGTAATGAGCGTCTTTTCTTTATTAAAACTACAGTAGATGCTGCTTATAAGGAACAAGTTGGGTCAGCAGAATTTAGACATTATAACCGAAATCCCTTAAAAGCGCCGATGATAATATGGCAGCATCTCGTCGCCCTCCCCACCCCGCACCCACACAATCAAATGTTACCTGAGTTATGGATAAAACAAATTCTCAAACCCCACAAAAATTATATCTTATAACAGGCGACGAACGAGTCCTTAATCCCTTTGTATCGTATTCGTTCCGTCCCGTCAGATTTATACCACTTAACAAGCGCTTCCATATAAATACTGACAATGAACCTTATAAGCTGCATCTACTGTATCACAACAATTTAAGCAATTGTGTATTCTCCGATATTGCTAACGATCTTCTGCTACCGTTCCAGCAATTTGTCGATACCCCTTTGCTAGAAATTGCCTGGCTTGGAATCGAAGAAGTTGAGGAACCAATTTTGCAGATCGTTTTCATCGTTGAAAATTACGAATGTCAACAAATGAAGACGGCAGGGTTGTGAAGGAGAAAACGAGCTTTCAAACAGTGTAACACATTTGTTTACATTTTATGCAAATCGTTGCGAGACAGGTGCTTAGTTTTAACGCTCATTACTTATTAATCAACCCATCCTAAATACAATATGTAAAAGTTGTAGTAGAGAAGTTGAAACTGTTAGCATTTCAGAAATCACTCACTATGGAATCATAGAATAGTATTAATATTATTTATTAAATGTATTGATTGGGATTGCCGTTGTCGTCGTTGTTGGCTTGAACCGTGAAACACTACATACTGGACATTTATTGAAAATATATATCCTGAAATATCACCTATATATCGAAGCGAATATGTCCACTCTTAATTTCTCTAATATGCCAAAATCTAAAGTTCATCTTATTAAGTATAACTCTGCATACATTCCAAACAAACCTGCTAAAGTGTTAAAGACTTTTACTAGAAATATCTCTTATATTACTAATTCAGGTGTATATATCGAAGCGAAAATGTCCGCCCCTAATGTGTCTAATTGGCATATTAGTAGTAGAAACTTCATCTCATAAAAACTCTGCGCACATTCTAAATAAACCTGTTAAAATGTTATAATTATCATTGCCTGCAGATCTAACACATCATCTCCCCCCCCCCCAGTCCCGAATCAATTAAATTCAATCAAAACAGTTTTGTCATCGTCCACCCTAATCCCATTATCCGCGCATGTTTACGCGTCGAGCGCATATAAACATGCCAGCGAACATTTAGCCACTTGATGGCAAATTGCGCGCACCCACCCGTGCAGCTAGTCGCAATAAGTCAGCGCGAAAATGAGATTAACCCCGAAATCGTTTAATCCCTTTTTTATACGCCTCCCGTGCGCTCGCCAGCCCTTTTATTTCGACACGACGCGCGCCGCACGCCCTCGACAATGGGACCACGACGCGTGACAATATGCCGCCCTCGCGCGCGCCGCTGTGTGTGTAAACATCGCGTCCTCCGATTCGCCCCTTTCGCTCGACGCAAGAATAAAAAATGTTTTTATGATATTTTATTTTAAATTGGATGCGCCTCGGACGCGTCCTCTCGCGTCGGGGGATCATTCCGGAGTCAATCCTTGTTCGGCTCCGTTGTTATCACCATTAAACAACGATAAAGCAGATGTTTGTATATTAAATCTCGCGCAGGCGGACGTATTACGAACGCTCATAGAAAAGAAGCGCTGCGCGACGCGCGTAGCAGGGCGGAGGGTTGAAGAACATCAGTAATGGTCTAATGGCAGTAACCCCGTATAGGAGATAGGCGAACGCGAAGCGCCGAAGAACCGAAGATAAATTGCGTGCTTGCTGTTATCATATTGCCGCTACTGCCGGAAAATTGAGCAGTTGATGCTGGGGGACGGGGCGCTATCTATTTCGGCTAAATAGACATGAAGCTTTGACGGAATAACAGCCCGTGCTGCTGTGTCAAATTGGTTTAGTGGATTACACCAGCAAAATCGCAGTTTTATACGAAAACCGGAGGGCGATTTGGGGAACTCTCATTGTCGTTTCGTACATTCTCTCGGGTTGATAATGATTCAATGTGCGCATAAAATTGGCGTGGTAATTCCTGTTAGAAAATATTGATGGACAACTATGAGAAAATCAGGTTTTCCCATCATTGCATCAATATTACATTGAACTATTGTTACACAATTAGTTCTCTATCTTTGCTTGATAATCAGGATTCATATGTTACAGCCTAGGCGCATAAATTATAATATGGTTGAGTAATAAGTAATGAGCGTTTTATCGTTCACATTTTTCGTTATTTACAATAAATAAAGATGAAAAAAATCTAACAGAAGAAATATTTGTCCACATTTTTCGTCATTCTAAACAGATATGCGAAAATTCAGAAAGAAGATCGATTATATTGGGTTGAATAATAAGAAATGAGCTTTCTTTTTTCTTTATTAAAAATTCGATTGTTCCTAATCAAATTGCTAACGATCCCCGGCTACCGTTCGACCAGTTTGTCGATGCCCCTTTGCCAGAAATCGGCTGGTCTGGATTCGAAGAAGTTGAGGAGCCAATTTTGGAGGATTTTCATTGTGGAAAGTTACGAATGTTACAAATAAAGACAGGTGTATACTGTAAACGTTCATTACTTATTCTCAACCCAGCAGAATATCACTTTCAGTACAGTATTTAAATAATTAACTAATCGATCACATAATGCATATCATACATGAAAACAGTTCCATGTTGGGAGGCAACAATCATCGCAATATCGATAATTTGACAACTGCCAACACACGCCGGTAGTCGCCTGATCATTTGTGACATGGATGGTCGCACTCTTGGACGCGCGGGTAATTGCTATGGCAATTTCAGCGTTCAATATTTCGAAAAGTTGCACTCCCATCTGCGAAAAATGTAATATGTTGAATTTTACTAAATTTCTGCATAATATCTGTCTCTTAGTAAATATTCTAGTATGTGTTTACCAAAAACGACGAAAATTTCTAGATTTATGATCTTGTCTTAACCAAGTTTGTGCATTTTGGAATTTGTTTTTGCAAAAAATCGCATCTATGTAAGCACTTCTCACAAGCAGAAGCAAACCAAAGCTATCTATTAGTATTGTTATTATAAAGAAATACCACTTTAGGTATTCCTCTCTGAGGTGGTACACAAAACCAAAGTCTACGAAGTTTACGACGATTGAGACAGGTAAATTTTTGGAGGGTCGAAGAATCCGCATAATAATGAGGTTGTAAACGGGCAAACAGACAGAATAAATTAACAAATAAAATTTAAGGCACTTTTTTTTCATTTAATTAATAATTAAGAACACGACCCGTTTGGAAATTTAATTCTGATTACAGACATATATAGTGTAACGCAGATCGGACAGTAACTTTTTGAAATAGTAAACAATAACGAAACTGAAAAATGCTATTAACAGTCCGATCTGCGTGTTCCTATACTTTCAGAAATATCGAAAATTGTGCTCGTGGATTTTCTTTTGAATCTTCAAAAATTGGATAGTTGCACCACTGTGGCGGTTATTTGCCTGAATCATTAAAATTAAGCTCGGGATTCTTGCCACAGAGAAACGTGCGAATCTAACTAACAATAAACTTTCATTTTCTTTGGTCTTTAGATTAGAAGAGAAAGTATATTGTGTTAAAAATCGCCAATATCTCGGATGTATTTAACATAGTCTATACTGATTTTACACTAATTCCGTTATTTACGTAAATATTGTGAATGTTACTTACATGAAAGTCAATATTACGCACGCATCATTGATGAAAATTGAAGTATTATGTGTATTATTTGCGAGATGACCATTTTAGGAATATATTACTATTATTCCGCAGACTTCAAAGTATTTCAGGCGCTGCACACTTTGGGTAGTCTGGCCAAGTCTGACCAAGTCTGAGATATTAACTTATTTTCGGGTCCCAGAATATACTACCTGAAGATCGCGCATTATTATGCGCGACTGTGAAGCTGGGACTGAATAAATTATAGGCTAGGGCAATTTCAGCGTTCAATATTTCGAAAAGTTGCACTCCCATCTGCGAAAAATTTAGTATGTGCGTAATCAGAATTGAATTTCCAAGCGAGTCGCATTGTTAAATTTTGGATTAAATAAATAGAAGACCGTCTTAACCAAGGTATTGACAAACAAATTAATTTATTCCGTCCCTATACCTTATTAACATGCGGGTTTTTCGGTCTGACCGGATTACTATTAAAAATGATTGACGAGGTAGCCTAGCCAAGCCTAGCCAAAGTGTGTACACGGTTAGGCTTATCCCAATGTACCAAGCATCCCAGTCCCACCTATCATTGTTTTCATTGGGTGCAGGTCTGTTTTATCCTTGGTTTTGGCATCTTTCCGAGGTGTATATAACAAACGAAGGGAGGAGGACTGAGTGGAGGAGAAAATGAGTCCAGGCCAAGCGATTTCTGGAAAAAGAGCACCGACAAACTGATCGAACGGTAGAAGAAGATCATTTGCAATAGCGGAGAATACATAATTAATGAAATTGTTGTTATTTTGTATAAGAAACAGTTAGATTTTTAATAATGAAGGAAACGCTCACGACTTATTACTCAACATTCATGCCTATCTACACTTTGCATTATAAATCGAAGGAAATGCAAATTAATTATAATTTCAACACTCTCTTGATTTAAAGCGCATTTAACGTAACATGATCTCTTGCATTTCCAATTTCATAGATGAAACCAGTTCAATGTGCCATGACACGTTGTAATCTCAACAAATCACGGCTAATTTCTTAGCACTTACGCTCTGATAATATTTATCAAATCGCAGAATAATTCGCCGCGCTCGAAATTATCACGCGCGACCTGAAATTATGAAAATGTTAGCGGCGATATCAATCATCGGCGGTAAACGCCGCGCGACCGAGGCGTGCACGCCGCGCGAAATCTAATTGCACGCGTAATTGGCAACGCCTAATGACTTAATGATACGTTCGGCGTCATTGTTGTTTTACAAACGTTTTCAGCTCGCCGCGGCCGAGGCTCGAATTATGCGCGCGCGGCGCCGGTCAAGATGTGGAGCACCCGAAGGATCCAACCCGTGCGCGCACACGCGGCGTGAAATTATGTGGGAGATCGGAATGCAGAGTGCGCCGCGGCGTCTAATTGCAATTAATCAATGGCTTCGGCTTTCGCAGAACGCTTCGATCGAATTATAACTTTGCGCCGTGGCGAAAAGGCATGAAATAGGACGGTAATGGTGAGCAGGACTTGATTGGCAGGTAGCGACATCTACGAATAATAAAAACTCATTAATGAACCCATCTCTGTTCTTCAAACACACACGCCTAGGACGGTATCATTTATAAATTAAAAATGGATCGGAACCTAACCTTCGTTTTCGTCCTTCTCCCACTTTGGGCTGCTCGAGATAACATTTAACGTTTTCGACGTGCGGGTCGCAGTCTCTCATCGACACAAACCGAAATTACACGTCTAAATTACCGCACGAAAAGCACCCTATATTTAAGGTGCCTGCTTTGCATCATTCGTGCCGTCCGCTTCGGAATATTTAAATCGGTCTTAATTTTAATTCCAGCGCCATTAAAAATCCTTCGGTGCCGCGGCCTGCTAGGGAACAACAATCGACACTCGAGTCGTCGAATAAAATAAAAGCGCGGGAAACAAAAGAAGTCGAAACAAAATAAAATAATACAGGACGAAGCCGATTGTGCGAGGGGCAACAAAAGAAGATTCTTGGACAGACTGTGGGGATTTCGAAAATTTCGGGCCTAAGATATTAAACGCACACAGCGACGAACAAAAAGCGTAAAATTTTACCTTATTGTTTAACGTCAGTGCTCGGATGGTCGGAAACGGCTTGAGATCGTGCACCAACGCCTCGAATCGTCGCCTGCGTGCTCGCATTGTCTCTGCAACAAAAGCGGAGCGAAATGAAATAAAACAAAACGAAACGAAATCGCTTTTTGTACATCAACGTCCGAAGATTTCAATGTTCGAGCATTTATTACATTCGTAATGAAACTGTTGCGAGGCAGGATCAGTGAACTTGTAGTTTTTGCGCCGCTTCCTCGTCCGACGTTGCTCGGTAAGTTTTATTGTTGCGGCGTGGCACCGGCGTTCGACGAACTTTTCGTCGATTTTAAATGCTGCTAATGGCTAATAATGCGCGGCATCATCACGTCTCGCGTTCGGCGCGCTCATTATTTCGACAATTCGTTCTCGGTGCCCATGTTTTACATAAAATCATAAGCGCCGAAGAAGGAAGAAGACTGGTCGCGCAACGAGGCAGTGAAGGAAGGCGCAACGTGCCCAGTCCGAGAATAAAAAAGTCGATAATAAAGCGATAATAACATATAATTAGATTTATACGGCGCTCGTTTCAAATACCAACAAATTGCTCACTTCGGAGTGGAACAACATACGAATTCACGCAAATGCTCGAGCATTCAAGTCCAGGCAGGTGTTAGAGGTGTAAAAACATAGATGGCGCCAGTTGCATTGGTTATAATAATTTTGAGATTATTTATGTGCGTCGAGAGTGCAAATCCGGTACATTGCAGTCGAGCATTTCGACGTGTCAGAGATTTATTTATTGTCTCGTTGATTGGACACGTTTTTATTGCGAACCAGTTTGAGTCTTTGGTGCTTGGCTTGCGAGTCGCGCGCGGCGAGTAAACGGTGGAAATAATTTATTCTTATTAAGTGTGATTACTGATTAGATCTCGCCAGCGCCGGCGACGACGACGGCCGAGGCACACGCGCAGTCACATTTCGGAGCGATCTCGATAGCGCGTTAATTTACGATATCTCGATAAACGCCCGAGCGCACAAATTCAATTTTCGGCAATAACTTTGCGTTCTAATTAATTTTTACACTCGAAGGCAGACCCCAATCACGGTTTATTAAATATTAATATTATTTTAATACAAATTTTATTTTATTTGGTTGATTGTAAGTAATAAATATTGAGTGTTTCGTCGTCCATCGTTTTCGTTTTTCTCCAAGAAATAGAAACTAGAGGTGTATCTCTGTTGTTTTAATTTGTTCGTATCCTTCGACAAATGAAAAGAACCAACAAATTGGTTCCTCAATTTCTTCGAAACTAAGGCTGCACACTTTGGCTAGTTTAGCCTAGCCTAGCCAAGCCTGAGATGTCAACTTATTTTCGGGTTCCAGAAAATACTACCTGAATCTGAAGATCGCGCATTATTATGCGCGACTGTGAA
>JARRAA010009795.1:0-10395 GCA_030557295.1 Ecitodaemon sp. MM-2014
CGCGCGCAAATAGAAATAATACGTACTGTTCCTGAGTGCTAAACGACGTGGCTTCTGATCATTATACTCCTTAATTCGCTTCTCCCTGTACGCGGTGAACTTCTCCATGAGCGCAGAGCGCTTCTCAATGAGCTCCTTGCTCGCCCTGCTCTGGCGCATGCGATCCTTGCTCTCGAATTGCGGATAATACTTTTTCAGCGACTTCTTGATTTCCTTCTGGGTCGTGTCGGTGAGCAGCGTCTTGGGACGCGGTCGCCAGAGAAGTTGCGCGAACTTTTCCTGATTAATGCGCTTGAGAATCTTGCCCTGAAAGGACCAGATCCAGTAGCCGGTATCTACCTTAGTCTTCCAGACGGACACCCCGGTGACCACGTACCTGCCAGTCGGATCCCACTCGACGTCGGACATCTGATAGTGGTCGGTGGTGTTCATCACCAGGAATTCCTTCGTATCGACGAATTCCAGTGAACCGCCACCGCTGCTGCCGACGCCGGCGAGCACGACGTACTGGCCGTTCGGGCACCAGAAGAGGTGGTTGCACGCGCGCTTCTCGAACTTCTTCAGCTGCACCGGCGCGAGGCCGACGCGAATCTCCCAGAAGCTCACGCAAATGTTCGGGCTCTCGCCGTGAATGTATGCGAACTTGCAGCCGATCGGCTCCCAGGCGAACGCCTGGATCGGCTCCTTGCATTCGACGCTGTCGACCGGAATCTGCTTCTCGCGCATGTGGAAGATCTCGAAGTTGTAGTACATGCCGGAGTACTTGAACTCGGTCTTCTCCTTGCGCACCTTCGCGTAGCGATCGACTTTCACGCAGAGGTAGTCGCCGCTCTTCTGCCAGTGGATCTTGCAGTCGGCAACGCTGAACAGATTCTTGCTGCGTATCTCCGCGCGATTGGGAATCTCGAGCAGGATGACGCGCGCCGGCACGTCCTTGTCTTCGGCGACCCAGTAGGCGATAACGTTATCGGTCGGCGACCAGCTGAAGTCGCGGATGCCCGGGATTTTGATCGACTTCTTGTCTAGAAGGAAGAATGAAGAAGTCTCGTACACAGATAGAACGTCAGTGCCAATGCGTGCGAAATACTTGTCGTCGTGGGACCAGCGGAAGATCGGCCAGGCGGAGGGGCCATCCGGGTCGAAGGAGCGCTTTTCCAGGCCCGTCCTAGAAAACGAGAACAAGATCAGATCGCTGGATCGTTCGCCGTCCCCGCGGAATTTACGAGGAATTCTTCAGGGGCTCAAAGGTTTAAGTGTTCCACCCATGTGTTTCAGTCGGTTTATGATAGAAACGCGATGTTACGAACATGGAATGAAATTTCGTTCTGCCCCGGGCGTATAACTCGAATATCCTGGAGTAGATATCGAGTAAAAAAATCCGGGGCTGTTTGAAAATGTGTCTAGGATGTTAGATTATGCGTGTACAGAAACTTTCGTTCGCCCAGTAAGCCCAAAACTTCGTTAAGTGCATGAAAAGCCCATTTGTGTTAAGAAATTAGAAACAATCGCACGACTGCGAGTCACGGACAGCCAAAGACACAAGAATTTGTGAAATTTCGACACGAAAATGTTTTCGAGGCGCAAAAACTGCTTGGAAACTTTTCGCTCAGCCAATACACCGAAAACGTCGCTAAACACATTTCCAATTTCTTTTTTGTCATAGATAATTGCGCATAGAAACCTCACTTACGTCAAGAATTCTAACTAAGACTGTAGTAAAAACACGCAGTTTCGTTGCTTTGCCATTAAATAAAATTGTGCGGGTTTTTACATTGCCAATTAATCAATTTCGATCCTATAAACACAAAAGTTTCAATGTTTGAAAACAGAGAAAAACTACTCTACTTATTTTTACTTCAGAATTAGCTCTCGACCTGGCACATATGACCTCTGCAAAACCGAAACGGACTTCACCAATTACATTCACGGAACAACGTCAACTATTGTGCAAGTGCAAGAGATCATACATGACACCAATCGGCGTTGATTGCTGTTGTTTGCGCGGCAAACAAAAGCAACAACTAAAAAAGCGGCACACCATGCATGACAACATCAAGCATACATTGAAAGGACGTCCCAGAAGAGCCTAGACGATCAAGCGTTTCGACAAGAGCTCGAGCCAATCGCTTGACTCGAGACCGGTTGATCGTCCAGGAACCCCTTCGACGTTTGAGGCAAGCAATAAAAACAAAAAGGAAACCGTTCAAGAGGGTTGACTGAAGCCCGCGTCGAGCGTCCGTTGGCCGCCTAGGACTTCCGCAAGTACGGCCGACGTTGGATCAACCGTCATTAATGTTTTAGAATATGATCGCGAAGCCTGATCACCACCATGTACACGCAGAATCCACTTCCTGGCAATGTCCTACCTTATGTCCCAGATAATGATGCGCTTCTGGTCAGGATTATCGCTATCAATTTGCGGCGAGTAAGTCACCAAATACTTTTCGCACGGGGAAAAGTCGATAAACTGCACGAGATTATGCGAGAAGCGCTTGTACTGCGTGAAGTTCGGCCCCGCCCACAACGCAATGCCCAGCTTGTGGAAGGTCGCCAAGAACGTGCCCAGCGGCGACCACTTCACGTAGCTCCACGTCCAAGTCTGTAATCAATACAATCCGAATTGAAGAAATGCGCGACTAGCAAGAGGCACCTGACGACTGGCGCTCGAATGCGTCTCTTCGAAGCCCATATCAAACACTGGAAAAATTTGAACGGATCAAATTATTTTGTGTTTCGCCGAGCTCGCAAATCGAAGAGTTCGCTGCATCACATTCCGTGGTGTCGAACGGTACGCGTCGAGCAATACGTGGAAGTTCGCGGCTCGAGCGCGGGCCAATGTTGCAACGCGAATACGCGAGAAATGAGTCACACTTACTTGACGGTCCTGAATGCACGACGGGTCGGGCTGGGTGTTCTGCCAGATTTGCACCGAATGACCGGGCCCGTTGACCACGCAGAACTGATCGTACGCGTCGGGCTCCAGGAGGTAGTAGTGGAGGTCGCCCTGTCCCTCGTATGGCTGAGAAGCAGGTGGGTCCCACTTGTCAGGAATGGCTTCGTACTTGGAGAAGTCGGTGAAGAGGTTGACCAAGAAGGTGTGGGTCTTGTCCAGCTTGTGGTTGTTGGTGTGCTTGACGGCCTCGGCGGCGTGCAGCGGCGACGTGTACTCCAGGAAGATGTAGCCCTTGGTGAAGCCCTTCTCGTTGACCGGGTAGAATTCGTTCGCGATCTGGCCGAACTTCGTGAACAGCTTGTTCACGACCGACTTGAGCTTCTCGAGACGATCCGGCCCGACGACCGGCACGCCGTCGACAACGATCACGCTCTCGACGCCGTCGGTGCCCTGCGGCTTCTGGCGCAAAAGCTCGCCCAGCAGCTCTGCACGATGCGCGTGTGAACATAACCTATGTATTAGTCGGGCCCGGCGGCGAGGTCGGGGAGAAAACAAGTGAGCGTCGCGACGCGCTTGGAAGCGGTTGGCGGCGGCGCTGCTGGAACGCGACCAAAGCAGCGCGCGGGATTCGGGAATTTCGGCGGACGTCGCCGGCAGCAGCAGCCATGCCGTCGACGTCGTCGGGACGGGCGCGGAGAAAGCGCAATCCGCTCGACTTACCTTCGTCGCTCACGTTATCGGTGTATCCCTCCGGGTCGCTGAAGTGCGCCTCTTCGTCCGGCGGCGCGCCGTCGCCGTCGTTGCGCGTGGACTCGCCGCTATCATTTTTCTCTTCCAATTTCTTTTTCGCCATGTTGACTCGCGGGAATGCGTTGCATGAGAGAACGACCGTGGACTCGGAGCCGAGGCTGAGGGGCTGGGAGCCAGTTCGCTTGTCAGCTTGGCGTTCGGTCGGAAATTTGACGGGGACGCCGCTTCCGTCGTATTTGCGCGTCAAGGCGGTAACTTTGAACGGCGCGGATCAAGTGAACGCTGCGCTCTCTCGCAATAATCTCTTGAAATGTCTGGAGCAAAAGATAATTCACAATTTTACACTAAACATTATGAATTGCGAATACTCGCCTTGATAAAACGCAAGAATTTTCAAGGAATAATTCTTCCAGCCCTTCTTTTAGCGTGGATTTAAAATATCCGCGCATTTTGGTGTCCATCTTCTGTTATTCTTGGTGCACTTTCACTGTTTGTCCGCGGACGACGAGTGGCAAGTCGAGCAATCAACAAACTAAGAAACAAAAGAAGATCACTTCGATTTAGTGACTGTTAATGCGAATTGTGTGTACGTCGGGTTGTCTACATCAACACAAGATTCAATTCAATTTGTTGGTTATTTCAAACTTTCTTGCGAATTTGCGGACGAATTTACGATTCATCCCGAACATGTATCGCAGATTACATCCGACACATAAGCGCGAAGAACATTTAGGTAACTTACACAGTTTACTGCGAAACCGGGCAAAGAATCCAACGTTTGAATAATCCGATGTTTACCTTGTTGTGGTCGAAGGAGTTGAAACGTTTGAATCGGTGGAAGGTGACTGAAAACTTTTCAAATCGTCTAGCCGGCAACGCGAATTTCACCGACTGTAATGTTTCTTGTCTTGCGCAAGTCTTCCTAGCCGGCGATGATGATGATACGACGCTGACAGAAAAGTAATCAACAAACAGAAACAAATCACGATCGCACTGATCGGCTGGATGCATAGGTTGAACGGTTAACGCCTTAATGCAAGCAACCGAGACCACATCAAAATTAAATAAAGATTTGTTGCTTAATTTCTCTCAATTTATTTTGTGAAATAGCTGATTCGTATCTCGGATTTTAATTAGTTTGTGAGATTGACGATACTAACAATTTGAAGTTGAAGCATGTTCACAATATAAAACTAGGCGAGATTTCGGTTGGCGCGGTTTGCGTTTCGATGTATGCGCCTAAATGTTGGCAACCAAATATACGCAAATATTCAAAACTAAATATGTTATTTCAAAATTACTACTTATTGGATTTATTAACTAATTTTATACCCAATAAATAATTAATTTTTAAAGCGAGCGGGCGTATTTAACCGAAAAT
The DNA here is from genome assembly GCA_030557295.1 of Ecitodaemon sp. MM-2014. Classification (NCBI taxonomy): domain Eukaryota; kingdom Metazoa; phylum Arthropoda; class Insecta; order Coleoptera; family Staphylinidae; genus Ecitodaemon; species Ecitodaemon sp. MM-2014. Next base: position 5,025 of record JARRAA010009795.1, read on the forward strand.
TGGACAGGAATTGAAAATCTTTAAGATAACGCGCTGTTTATTTTCGCAGTAAAGAATCAACTTAAGCATTAATAAGAACGTTAAGAAAGCTCTCACTTTTACTATTAAAACCTAAACTCGGCGATCATTTAGTTGTCGACATGCGCCGACAACGAGATAACGAGGTCGTGAAACGAAAAAACTTTATCAATTCCAATGCTGCAACTTGACGCATCCAATTACGAATTGGCAAACAGGCGCGACGCGAATTCGTCCGCTAATTCGCGTCGGCGGCGCGGTAGCTCCTCGCGCGTCCGGCTTGAGACGATGCGCCGATCGGCGCCGCGCCACTTGCCGCCTCCGGCCGTGCGTCGCGCGCCCGCCGCCAGTCAGTTCGGGAGGCAACGGCGACCCGCAACGTTCGGCCGCCCTTAGCGCGACCGCCCCGCACGTGCACACTGACGTGTCGCGATCGCGCTTCGCGTGAATTGTGAGACTGCGCCGCCACCGTGCGCGGCGGATAAATAATACGTGTCGCGTCGCAGCGAGCGTCAATTAAGCCAGTCAAAGTCTTCGGGAAGTTTTGTAAGTTTTGCGTGTGGGTCGCCTCGTTCGGGCGGTGCGAAAGTTTCGCATTCGATTTTCATTCGAACACTTTCGCGCGTCGAAACCGATCGCCGGGAGGGAAAGAGAGCGAGCGAGGGAGCGCGAAATGGTTTGCACATTTAGGCAAATCAATCGTGTGGTTCCTTTAATTGGGAATGTGTTTTGTTCGTCTCAACGTCGGCGGCCGTCGGCCGTTGCGAGAACAGTTTGGCCGCGCTCGCCGCTGGCGGAATAAGAATGATTCGCGCATTTCGCGCTTCGAAGATGGGCAAATCGCGCGAATAATTCCGTCCGTGCATCGACGCACTGATCTCGTTTCGCGTCTCGCCCCGCGGCCGACGGAAGGAAACATTTGCATAAGTAAATTTATTCCGCGGTGCGCGGCGCGCGCGGCCGAAATTCCCAACGATTTTTTCGCGCTTCGCACGTCCGCATTTCCCACATGGCTGCGACGCGCCGCCCGGCGATGTATAACTCCGATGGGGGGGCGGCGGCGGCGGCGGAGACCGTCGCCGTGAAGAGTCCGCGCGGCGAATAACCAATTCGCCACGTAGATTACGTAACGCGAGCCGTGTGTGCGTTTTACGTTCGCCGCGGCGCGGCGCGCCGCCCCGGGCTGCACGGCAATTCCGCCGCCTCCCCCTCGGTCTTCGCTCCGCGGAAATACGTCCCGAAAGGAACGCGCTCGCGTCGAGATGCTAATTGAAAACACGCCACGGTCGGCTTGGCGGTGTAAAAAGCGCGCGCTACGTGATTTCCTCACAACTCCGTCGAAAGTTTTCTCGCGAGAGAAAAGAACGCGCACGCCGCTATATTATGCAAAGACACATAGCCGCGGCTGTAGAACGTAGAGGTAATTCAGCGCGCCACACAAAGCGCTTTATTTTGCCGAAAAGAAATTATTTTTTTGCCGAGATTAATCACGTCGGATATTGCCCAAAAGAATCGTTCGAGACGGCGCGCGGCGGACGCGGGGCCCGAACACGTGTTTGCTCCTCCTGCCCGAAAAAATTCGCGACGAAACTTAAAAAAAAAGACGCGAACGCGTATAATATTCAATCAAATTTCGCTCGGCTGCGCCGCCCCCGATGTGCGTCGAGTCGGCGAATGCCTGCGTCGCGTTATCGTCGCGCGAACGAGCCGCGGCGAGCTCTTAACAAGTCTCGAAGTTCGCGTCGGGCGGCGGCGAGGGCTGTCGGAACGCCGCGGCGTGCTTATCCCGCGGAAACGTTCCGGCGGCGCGGCACAATCGACGACATAAATTAACGCCTTACGGGCCCGGCCGGACGAGCATTGAAACGCGCATTAAGGCCGCAAACAATTAGCGACGAAAGCAGATCGAATCGCTCGCCCCCCTCGCCGGCGAGTTTTCGTTCGGGCGCGTCCGTTCGAATGGGAATTGAATGCGTGCGCGCTCTGAGATGATCTCTGTTTGGCAGCAAAGTGCGAGGATGGCGCGCGATTGTTGATGTGGCAATGGAGGAGAAGAAACAATACAGCGCGCTGACCATCGACAGGGCCGCGTTTCTTTTGTTGCGCGTCAAGAAAGCTTTCAAGAAGAAAAAGCTTCAGAGGAAGGAGCGCGAGCAGAGGAAGTAAGTCTCCGTTGCATTTCCGATTTTACACACTTTCCTCGTCGGAAATTTCTCGACCATTGCGCTTCTGACATCACGTCCACTTTAGTTATATAAATTTATATAAATCGTTCATGACTAGCGATTGGCGCACTTTGATTTCACGATGGTAAATGATACCGCCGCATCAGATAATCAACACATCTGATAAGCGCTTATCGGCCCACTCGATACATTGAAAGCCATTATTCCATCTCCAAATATCAGACGCGTTGTGTTTCTGTGTACGAAATGGTTGAATTCAATACTGCGGAAATAGCCGCTGTGGCAAGTGGTCTAATTCTAGTTTTGATAGTTATTCCTATAATAATTTCAATTAGAAAATGTAGAAAGAATCGTGAGCAAGCGTCGCTAGAAAGGCCGGCGACATCAGTAGTGCCAAACGTATCAAGGACACCGGTTTCTTATATCGAAGCGCCTCCAAGTGTACCAACAGTTGCTACTACAATACCGCAGTATATGAACACAAACAACAATTCCAATGTGGAACCATCCTCAACGAATACAACAATTTCAATGAACGCACCACAGCCACAATTCGATTCTTCTGCTTTGTATTATCCAGTGTCATCAGTGTCAAATTTGGAACCATCCTCACCACAGCCACAATTCGACTTTCCTAATATATATTATGCAGTGTCACGAGTGCCAGATTTGGAACAATCTTCTACGAACGCAGCAAATGCACCGAGGCCACAATTCGATTCTTCTGATATGAATGATCCAGTGTCACTGGGAGGCGGAGAACCCGCGACACCTTCTGCGCCTAGCTTCGAGGACATTGACGAGGAATTGCCCTTACACCATTTCGCGGGTTTGAATCCGGCGTTTAGCGAAATGTTTGTCCGCACGACGCAGGCGCCTTCACTAGCGTTCGACGAATGGCTCGAGTGCAATTAGCGCGCAAGTGCGCAGTAGGAGAGTGATGATCTGTTGAGTAATTAATTTCATTTTGTGCGGACACCGAGTGGACGGCAGGCGTTTATTTAAGCGGTCCGGTGCACGGGTGCTTCAAACAACATATGTACACAAATTTATGCGATGGGATGAACGTGGGCCGGCTTGTTTGTACTTAGGTAGAAATAAATAAAGAGTAAGATGTTTTCTTTGCTCCGCAAATGTACTTCGCGGTGCTTCGTGATTAAAAATAGCAGACGTGGAAGCGTTCCGAAAAGAAAACAGCGATTGCTGCGTTCCGCGTTTGCGCAACGCCCATCCACTCAAATTATTTATTTACATCCGAGGAAAAAAAAAAGCGCCGGGAGCGCGCACCGCGGCCCGCACCAGAGGTCAAACATTGCGGCACACATGCGCGCAATTTTATGGATTGATACACCCGAGCGGGCGCTCTTCCCGCGGGAGGCAAACGTAGAAGTAGAAATGCGTAGCCGGCAGGTATGGGCGCGCGTCAGGCGGCGACGGTTTTCGGCAGCTAATGAAATTGGAATTTCGATTTCGCAATATTGACCGAACGTCTCCATCGCTTAATCCGGCAGATCAAAGGATCGTCCGGTCTGGGACGGCATGGTCTTCCCCTGCGACTACCCATGGCGCTCGACGTGCGCCCTGCACTTCGCAAAATGGAAAACGGCGCGAGCGCTGAAACCATCCGGGCGATTCGATTTTGACGCGCGTATAAATAACCCACCTGAACGTGCGCGCAGATAAACGCGACAATGATAACAGGACTTTAATTAAAATCACGCGTCATTCGAATTCGATTAGGTCATTCCGCCCGTCGAGTATCGAACGTCCGCGGCAACCCCGAATCGCGCGACGCGCCAGAAACGCACGCCCGGCGCGACCGCGCTGTTGGCGACGACGCAAGTTTGCCGCCGCGCTTGTCCGGACCGCGGCGGAAGATCATAATGAGAGATGAATATTCATGCTGCACATTCCGGCGTCGTGCATGTGCCACGCACGCTGAACGTCCGTCCGCGCGCGCCCGATAATGTATTCGGCTGACGTTGTGATTGCGCGCTCCGAGGGCGGCGCGCGTTGCCTCTGCCGTTTTTCCCGGACGAGACGTCGCCCGCGCCGATCGGTTTATTCGACGCCGAGTCAATCGCGACTTGGCCGGCCCCGAATGTTATGCGCGAATGTGCCGCCGCAAGATGCATCGATTTTCGCATCGACCGGCCGCGCTGCGGAGGTGCGTCCTCTCACCCCCGGCGGCGCAGTGACGCATGTAAAGAGCACCATTTATCATTCGCGTCGCGTCCGAGTCGGCCGGCCGCTGATTTCCACGAATCCATGCTGCCCATTTCCAATCGATACGCGTTTGAACTCGCGTCCCCGCCGAAATAGCACCGTCCGAGGGTCGCGGCTAATCGTAAAAGTTTCCATCGCGCGCGATCAAAACGCTCCTCATTAGGACAAGCGGCGGCGATACAAATAAACGAAATGCCACTGTGCCGCGCGGGTGGGTATTTTTATTACCCGAAATAGCTAGGGTTTTACATAGTGACACATTACCCACATGCGATGGAGCACCATGCGACAATTGCTCGGCATGTAACGCGCGTCCCCATTCGCAAGGAATTACAAGCGGAAGCCGGATTGAGCCGCGACCGGAATATGAACTCCCTCTTAGAGAAGAATGAGTATGTAAAGGGCGCGCAGCGCTAACCGCACACGAACATCGCTGGAAACTGCTCGTTCGGCGAGTTTGGTGGAGGCGCCGGGCGGCGCGGATCAGTCATTAGATATTTAGTTCGTGGGAGGTGCCCCCATCTTCGCCGCGCGCTTTATCCCCGCATAGTTTCCGCGCGTTCCGCGGCGTTTTCGATGTCGACGTGAAAAGCGGCGCGTCGTCCTCCGTCATCCCCTTCGGCGGGGACGGCGGGAAGCAAAGCGCAGTTTCGAAGCGTCACGACTTTCATGCGCTTACTCGCGCTCGCAATTCGCCCGACAATATTGGATGCTCCAAATCGAGAAGCATTTTTACAATGTCGGGCATACAGCCGCCCGGGTGAGCGGACTATCTCGAGTCGCGTAGACGGCTGGAGGCGGCACAGCGCGAAGGCGCCGAGTGCGGAATTGGAAAACGAAAAGTGAGATCGATGACGGCCGTCGAGAGCTATAATCGTTGACCTATTGTTTGCCACGGCCGAGTGGTTTTCGATCGTTTTGCATCGCGGCGCAACGGCGGG
>JARRAA010009808.1:0-12719 GCA_030557295.1 Ecitodaemon sp. MM-2014
ACATGGCTGTGAAGTCGAAAATGCGAGCCGATTTGAAATACATGAAAATATTGTTCGTCCGAATTAAATTGTTCATAACTTATTATGCAGACAATTAGTGTTAACAATAAATTCATACTCATAATGTACATTTAATACCAATTCAAATATTTTTAAGAACAATTTGATATAGTTAGGGTATGTCGTTCAAAAATGACTTAGCAATCAAGATAGCAATAAGGAATTCTCGAGCGGAAGGATTGCGAGTGAAATTAGAAAAGGTCATAGAAGTTTTCATGCAGATAATGTGTCGAACAAGTATTGATAGATTCTGATAACATTTTAAGTTGTGCTTCGATTAGGGATAACATCAATTTGATATCATTGGGGTATGTCAGTCAAACATGGCTGTAAAGTCGAAAATGCGAGCCGATTTGAAATACATGCAAATATTGTTCATTTAAATTAAATTGTTCACAACTTATTATGAAGTCAATTAGTCGTGGCATTAAATTTATGTTCGGAATGTACATTTAATGGCGATTCCAATATTGACATGAATAATTTAATGTGATTAGGCAATGTCGGTCAAAACTTAATTTAAAAATAAAAATACGTGCAAATTTAAAATAATTATTTACACAAGAATATTCATAATGTGCGTTTAGTAGCGATTCTAAGAGCAAAAGTCAAACTTTCCAAGCTTCCAAAAGTTGTCTCCTAATTTTAATTTTACGTTGCCTGAACGCTGTTTTCGTGTAAAAACGTGCAGATAATTCAAGAGTAATTTCACAAATGTGAAAGAATCACATAAATTCGTTTGCATTAGCGTCCAGGGACGTGCGACGTGTGGGCAATAATTAATGAGAACGTCAGAAAACGAAATAAATATTAAATAGTTAGCCGCAGCGCCGGGCGTGTGAATTGATTATGACGATTATGCGATGCCTTCCTCGCTATTATTCAACGTCTCGTCGAAATATAATTTAAATTCTCAAATTTACGGCGTGTAACAACAAGCCGAACGCGGCGCCGGCTCCGCGCGCCGTTTCAGCAACCGAAAACGCTCTGTATGCGGCCTTAGAAGAGTATTTATCACGGAAAAAACGAAAATGACAATGAGGGGTCGGAGGTCGCCATAACACGCGGCGAATTTTATTGTGTTTGCTTTTCATTATTTTGTTTATATTAAAAACTCTTTCGGCGCTAGCATTTTTTTTTCCGCCGCCTCGCCAAGATATAAATAGGTACTTCCATTATTTTTAATTAACATTTTATTTTGTTTTTATTTTCTTTTTCTCGCGCCATCCGTTTCTGCCTCCCTGCCCGCGATTGCGTAGGTATAAACTCGAGGGCAATTAAAACGCATGTTGATTTAGCGGTTATCTTAATTACAATAATTACCGTTTATTTTTCTCTTCGGGCGCCGCGTTTGGGGGTTCGCGATAGCCATGACAGAAACGTCAGGCGGTGTCCTAATGAACTAAAAGTAACAAAAATGTCGATTTTCTCCCAAAATTAGATAAGATGGAAGAGAATAGCGTGGATAGAATTTAGATAGGACGGCATTCGTTCGGATGAGGGTAGGGTCTTAAACGGACGACCACCCGTTTCGTCAAATTTCGAAATGGTCTATTATTACTTCGACACACTCGCACCGAAAGTGATAAAAGAAGGCCAGACCGAAGACTGGCACCTGCCCGATTCCAATTTTCGAAAAGGCCGACGTTTACGTTTACAAGTCATTTAGCTCTTCGCCTTGGTCGTTTCGGAGCGTTTGTGTCTAGCGCTCGAAATCTATGAACACCTAGAGGAATAAAACGCCATGGAAATTTAATTATTTTTGAAAGCTGCAACGCGAGAGCAATTTGTAAACAAAATGCTTTAATTTTCTTTCGTCATTCGATCGAAGCATGTGAAGGTGTTTTCGAAAACAAAAATTTATTCCTCGTCTACCTACGAAAAAATATGCCCCGAAAAACAGAAAATGTCTTCGTCTTTTTGATGCAGGAAGTTATTAAATAATTACATTTACAGTTTCGTCTCAATAATTACACCATAACTTCAAACTATTGACATTAATACCGCTCATTAACGCCTAGGCAATTAACAATAAATTTACCTATCGAGCATTTCCTTAATTCGAACGAAATAAATTGAAATTGGCAGATTTTATGGTCGGTTAATTATAATCAGCATGGGCGGTTGTTTCGAACTCGTTTCTTCTCGAAATGTGAACAGAATCAGGCTAAAATCGTGATGATTAAAATGCCATAAAACTGTTTCGGGTAAAAACCGCGTCGGCATTTCGCATTAATAATTAACTAATGTATAATTAACAAAAACTATACAAGTTTGCAAATGAGCCAAGCCAAACGTTAATAACATAATAGGATTGTACGGTTTTTGTGCTATTTCTTCTGTTTTTCGTTTTAGCCCAACTTCTAATTAAATTCATTGCAAGAAAATCGCCTACGTTCTCCTATGCTTAATTAATTATTTTAATTATGACCCTGCAGTAGCGCCAGCTCGCGTAAATATTATATTAAATTTCCTCCTCTATTTTCGAATTGTGTTTGTGCCTATTGCCTCGTTTTCTATTTTCCGCCGCGCAGTAATTCCATCTTGGCGCGACACATTATTCCACCCGACGGACATATTAAGAGGTCACTTTTATTAATATTCTCGGCGAGGCGGGAAGCCGGGAAGGCCAAGTGTCCTTTCATTGGGCTTTTAGTTCCTTCGAAACGAGCGTCACGCGCGCGCCGAATGAAGCGGAATGGGGATAATAAGGAACGCTTTCTGGCGAGCCATAAGAACCATCCTCGCGTCCTAAATTTCACGCATTTTCTCGGCGCGCCACGCGCGAAAATTATACGATTCGGGAAAAACGCTAATATCTCGGCCGAGCGGATTGCGACACTATGACCGGCGTCGGATTATCCGGCGGGTAGGACGCGGATAAATAAAGGACACGCCAAGTGGCTGCCGCGCGATTCGAATTTTGGGCCGGACGCCAGCTTCTCGCCGCGCGCTTCTTCCTCCTGCGATCCTCATATTTAGAAAGTTAGCAAACAGCTTTTATATTAAATTTAAACGATTTACTACTCGGCGTCCATTAGACAAGGTCGGCTCGGCTGTATTCAAATCACATCGCGCATTCGGAGAGCTTTTAAGACTTTTATCAGAAAATTCGCTCCACTTCACTTAATTTATTGAAAAATTCGCCACGAGAACTGCGGCGGGTACTCTACGGCTACATCTGCGGAAAATGCCTTTCCACATTTATCTTGTTTCAATAAGCCATCGAGTGCATATCGATTATTTGTTTATGCTCGGTGCTTTATGTTTTCCTTTCTTCTTTTCATTGTTTTTTCATTTGTAGTTATGCGCCGTTGTTTCCGTGCGGCAGCGGCTTTATTTCATTTTATTTCGTTCATTTCTTCGCCGCTCGTATGGCTTTGCGCGGAACACATATAAACGACGACAATGATGCCAAAACAAATCGAGTTGTTTCGAAAAGGCCGCGGATAAATGTTTCATATAAAGCGCGCGCTCTTCAAAAGACGCGTACGTGCGCGTTGGAAAACTTACAAATACAATATTGCGCCAAAACACTCGCGCGCGGAAATAAACAATAGAAATAGAAATAACGCGGGCTTCGGCCTGGCTTAGGGATATTTTTTATTTGCGCGCCAAGCCTTCGTGACAGTGCTCAGAAAATATTATAATCGTTCGCGCAGAAAGCGCGCGCTCGTTAAAAAATCGGAAGCGTTAGAAAAACTGCGGTTATTTTTCCGTTCGGCGCGTGCGGCGGACAAGTGGAAGCGCTCCGAACGTGTTTGCGTTTGTTTCCGTAAACTTTTTGTGCCGTCGCCTTCTCCTTCGCTTTTTTTTATCAAGCGCGATTGCTTTCCGCACGTCGTACACTTGTTAGTATTACGTTTTATTTTATTGGATCCGAAGGCACCGGATCGCGTCGGCCGCTCGCCCGCAGCAAGGACGAGACCTACCAGAAATCCAAGAATAAAGGAAAACTTCCACCTCGCCTTCATCCGCGCGCCGTTTTTCCCGACGCGTTTTTCTTTTGTTTGCCACGCGGCGCGAAGCGCATAGGATGCTAACGTATAATAGGAAATATGGCAATAAAAGCCGAACGTCCACAATTCCGCAACTATCCGAAAAGCTGTTTTAGGAAAGTCCAACGAATCGAAGGACGATAAAACGCAAAGTTTGACGGTGGAAATCCGTCGAATATAAAAATCTAATTTGCGCAAAGCTTTCGCATATTAGCGCCGTCGCGCTGCAAGCGATAACGAAAGCGAACTTGCATCGTTTTAGTTAAACGAGGGTCGATGGAGGATGCAATAGTTGAAGGACTTGCGCCGCTGTTGCGTGCGCTGTGCACGTAAGCGAACACTAACCGTGATGAAAATTAGTTTACAAGCCGTAAATTGAACGATTGGTAGGTTGGGCGAGTGGCGGCAAAGTGCGGCGAAGTATCCGCACGCTCCGGCACGTCTTTTCGACTCCTGCGAGGCGCCGAGGAAGCTGCAAGAAATGAATGCACGTTTACTGCTTCATTTGGCGCGTTATTTGCCGAAGCGGCGTTGCTTAAAATTGATCTGCGGACCGCACAAATCACTCGAACGATGAGCCTCGCCGGGGATCCGCCGCGAAAGGTAGAAAGTCGAAGGTCTCGGACATTGAATAAGCAGAGCACGTATTTTATTAATCAAATTATCGCAGCGTCCGAAGGTGGCATCGTTTATTTTAATTATTTTTGGAAAGCGCGCGCGCGCGGGCATCACGCTCGAGCACTTAGGCACTTGCCGGGACCATAAAGGGACTTTTTTCAATCTCATCAGTTTGCTCTTGGACGTGGTGCCATGTACAGCCATACGGAAGAGGACCAGGAGCAGCGACTTGACTCTACGAGGAAAAAATTGTTGCAAAGTGCTCTATCGCTTCAATTCGCCTTCTACTGGCTCGTAAAAAATGTAACACGCTCAGCATTTTTTCTCGAAGATTCGATGAGGTCTAGAAAGACCAAGCCGAAAGTTTGGCGCAACAGGCAGTATTATTGTCGAAGTGGACAAAAGCTGATCGACACGTCGTTCCAGTAATGCGTAATTCGTATCCTCGGCCTTATCGCGGACATCTTGTACACTTGATAGCAGGCCGGCGGTCTCCTCAAAACCCTTTAACGGTTATTACGTAATTATCGTAATTTTTTCCTGCGTCCGTCGCGGCCGTTACGCTCGCCGTCATCGGATCGCTTCCACGGCCACTTGCGCGCCGCAGGAATAAAATTGAGCGCCGCATATTTTCGTCGCCACCGCACAGCCGATCGTCAACGCAACGAAATTCCCAGCTAACGCAAACTTGATGGTTAACCTTAACTTTAATAATAATGCGCCGCTTCGACATGTGCGCCAAACGTTAAATGTTAAATGTTCGGCGTCGCTTCGATCGCGAGCAAGTGCGCAACGGCCCTAAATTGAATTACAAAACACGCCCCGAAATTGTTCACATTTACATGCCCATCGAGCGCGCCGGTCGCGGCGACGCTAATGCATGTATAATTCGGAGATAATTTTATAATGTCGTGTTACTTATGCCAGTCGTTACCCGATCCGCGCTGAATTGTAAAAAAACATAAAAATTTAATTGGAGCCCTTTCCCAAAGCGTGCTGCGTTTTGTTCGCTCTTCGTGCGCACGCACTGCGCACGCATCCGACCGGGGCGCAATCTAAGGATCGATTTAATGATGAATTAATGCATATTTAATTATCCGTCGCGTCATTACGCCGCCGTCTGTCTGCGGTTCTCTTAGGAACATGGAACATGTGCGCGCCGCTGCCGAAGATTATGATATTGCGAGTTGTTTCATATTCTTCAGTCTCGCCGCATGGTGAGACATGATTGCCGTTGATGTATCGTGAGCGCTCAAGTAGTGTAATGCACATATCGTCTATATTTCCGTCACGAGCAAATATTGAACCAACGGAAAAGATAAAACCAAAGGCAACGTCGAAGAGGTCTTTTTGCTAAATGCCGCGATTAAAAAAATATTCGTTTACAGGTAGATTTGTTATCGGGGAGCGGTTACTTTGATTAAATATCATTTAGTGTCGCGCGCATCCAAACGTGAAACCGATAATAAAAATAACGATTTCCGAACGCTCTCGCTCATTTCCCACTTCCCGAATTCGTGCTCATTTGGTGCGCACCGAACGTTTCCCCAGCGCCGGCATTTTTCTGTCTCGTTATTGCACGCGCCGCACTCGCGACCGAATTTATTTTCCAGAATATTTCCCCGAATAGCATATTTTGTTTTGTTCGTGCGTTTGCACCCGAGTTGTTTCCTGAGCGCATAAACAACGGCGACACGAGTGGAAATGGCCCGGAATTTATTTATTTCATTGATATTTAGTATTCATTATTCATAATACCAGAAAACTGCTCGCTGCGCCCCGGCGGAATACGCGCTGTCCTTTAATTTCGGAACTACTTTGACATTGGTGATGAAGCAACGTTCGTTTCGGTTCGATCGATCCACGATTCTAAAGAGCGACGCGGACGCCTTGGTGATAGCCACCTAGCTTTTGATTACTTAGAATTATGATTATCATTCCTGCGCGCTTCGGGGAAATGAGGGACAGCGTAATTTATTGGCTTTGGAGAGATATTTACGACTTTCGTGAATTGGGGATATATAGGTCAGACACTAACCTACTCACAGCTAGATGTTATTGCTGTACCCCGTTCCTGCACGAGCCTTGGTGAACCAACAAAGATGTTGATGTTCAGAGATGTCCGATGAACACCCAATATCGCGGGGGGATATCGATTGCGCTAAAAACTGCGCTCGTTATTAGCGAACGAAGAGTGAAATATGCTGAGTGTTATTCCCTAATCGGAAGCGCGTAGGAATCATTCGGATGGCGCTGCGAAGTGGAGTGATAAAAGCCATAAAATGCGAACATCATCATCGCGTATCGCATATCCATCACCATCACCATCAAATTTCCAATCTGCAAATAGTCAATTTTATGCGCCATGACTCTCCGGTACTCAACACTCGTCGGAAATCAACCGAAACGCGATGAATTGGAAAGCAATAGATACCAGTCATAACAAAACAATCGGAATTCATAAATGAATATTTTAAGTATTTTTTGGGCAAACGTCCTACATTGTATTGTATTAATCCCCGGGCTCCGATGGATTCACAACTAATACGTGATATTCGGTGTGATCGATCTAGTTTCGACGTGCGAGCATCGCGTTTCGTTCGTTCCCTGGCACTAATGCTCGCCAACAGCAGCTAATGGCACTCGTAATTGACGATACAATATATGTTAATCAGAATCGACGCGTGTTGTGATATTTTATTTGCGTCACTTTCGTCGGGACCGCGTCGAGCCGAAGCGAACAGAACGCGAAACTGTGCGAACGGATGTTACGAAAGAAATATTAATACTGTTCGGCGTTTAATGAAATAAAAACGTTTTCAACTCAATTAAACACGCGGGCACGTTTAGCGTTTATAAATGGGCTCGTTCCGAGCGAGGAGTTACAAGTGATATAATTAAAATTTCGAAGCTAATTCGAGCGCGCGTTCGATTTCGACGTATTTCGTTAATGATACGACGCGAAGCGGTCCGGATAGGTGAAATGACCATTTCGATTTCTCTCCGATTCCGAATTGAGCAATTTTCGAATCTAATTAATGCACGTGTCCGGGTATAGATGTCCACTAATTAATCACTCGACATGCCTGGCGGACTGGCCAGAACGAATCGGACGTGTGGGCATGCCGACGAATTTCGCTAGTTTTTTCATGGAATTATTTCGTCGCCATAACCTCGATACAATAGCCTCGCTCCAGTCTATTGGCATGCGTAATTATCGCCGGCGCCGTGGGTGTTGGTATTGTCTCGCGGTTATTTGTTGCCAAGGCTCCGTTCCGCGTCGTGCGCATCGTACGCATTGGTCAAACATGTCATTTGCGGTCGGGTTCGCGAAGGACGGAAACGGGGAGATGCAGAGATGCGGTCGAATTAAACCGGCGATAAGTACCGTGGTGCGCGCGTACGCGTCGCGATCGCGAATATTGGCGCAATGTACGTGCCGATTGTATCGCATCGCATGAAACGCTGGCCCGAGTTGAGGCCGTGCCTTGCCTGGGCCGGCGTGTGTTGATATTTTCATTGTGGTTGCACGCGGACGCACCGCAGCGCGTTGTCCGGGCACGTTGTTGCCCGACCATGCGCATGGCAATGACAGGTAATAACAGGAAACGAAACTACGCGCGCGCGGCGAAATAATAATCAGTCTATTTGCTTTGTAATTAATCAACTTTTCCCGATACAATATTTGCTCGCGCCGTTCCATGTCGAAGAGTTATCATAGGTTGCGTTACGATCTGTTAGGTTACGTAAGGTTATGCCCAGCCGAACGCTGCGATGATGTTGTTTTAAGTGCGGAGTTCCAGAGTGGATTATTACACGCGTTGCCGATGTTAACGAAGGGGAAATCATGTTAACTGCCTGAATTCTTCGTTGATCTGTTGATCAATAATTATTCTAAATGGCGCTTTGCTTTATTTTTCGCGTCGCTGACCATTAATTGCGAGCGAGGTTCTCGATTCCTCTCGCTATCGAGCGCCCGGCATCTCGGAGCGCGGAGATTGTCATTGATTGGCGGGCATCTGCGAGGGAATATTTTTAAATAAATTTAATTACCGCTCACTGAAACGCAACTCGACGAGGTATTAATCGCCGCGGCTTTAATGCGCAAAACAATAATCGTAAATGACGAACGTTTGTTTTTCCAATTAAAACCGCGCGATTGACGCCGGCAACGCTGGATTTAATGAAGCAATCGGTCGCGTGTAAAACGCGACATTGGCAATAGTTTAATGAGCGAAGTCGCGGAATCATTATGCATTACATCCGAGCAATTATGCATGGCGCGGCCAATTAATGAGGTGCCCCCATGCGCAGTCGATAGATTTGCAACAGTTTCCACTCGCGGTCTAATTAAAACGACGCCGAGCGCGGCCAACAGGAGCAACACGTACGCACGAATCTTATTTTGTTGTCCGTCGTGTTTTTCTGCTGTGTGGATTAATAATTATCTCGCAAATTGCGGAAGTTGCTAGGAGACGATCGTGTGGGAAACTCGTACATCATCAATTTCGGATACATCATAATGAGTCCGCGCAGAATAACAGTACGCGTGTTCTTCGTGTTCGTGACGTGGTCCTTCCGAGTCGTACAACATTCTTGCTATTCTTTCCGAATTAAATATATTCTTTTACAATGGGGCTAATTAATTTGACGTGTTTCTTTTTTGTGCGACGTCTTTGTGTATCGCGGCGCGCGTTCCGAGCGCTGGGAGCGCTCGAATGCTCAAACAAGCAGGCGAATAGTGTGCGGAACGAGGCATTCATTATGTTCATACGTAATTCGCGTGTAATTCGGCCATCCTCCCGAGCAATCCGCTTTGCGCGAGGCGCACGATAAACTTGACGCTCGCGCGGCGCACGCGGATTTCGGTTCGGGGGCCGAATCGCTGGCTCCCGGCTGCAGGGGAGAACTTTGGATATCTTCGGAATTAGAATTGTCCGCGAATCGTGCTCGCAATCCAACCCTACCCAAATTCTACGCGCGGAATCTGCTTTGCTTTGGGCGCGCCTCCGACGACGATCCGGCGTTTGTCGCTAATAACAATTTGTTAGTTTATATTACGTTACCAACATAATGCGGACGTATAAAGCGCGAATTATCGGCACTAAACCCCAGAAGGTTTCGAATTGGGGATGGCGGATCGAGGACGGCACAAGCGACTTCTCCTAATGTGCATTAACGTTTGCAAAACGGGTTTGTATCAAGGCACAACCATCCCGAAATGCAGCTGAAGGATAATTATAATAAATTGATACAAAGGGGGCCTTAATCCCTTAAACGTCTTTGTAGTTAAGCTAATAATAAAATCGCTGTTAATAAATTTTGTGCGTTCTGTACGCGACTCAACTTGAACTTGCAATAATTTGCGTCTTAATTCTCCTTCGTTGGATAACTTAATTATTGCCTTCACCATATTGTCTCGTGGTTATAACTCACTTGCAGTGCACACACACGTGTACTAATATCTGGAAGTGCATGCGAATGTTGAACCACAGTTGGTTCATGCGCGAATGCCAGGCAGCGATTGTGCACGTAAGCGATAACATTGTCCTAATTGAGTAAGTTATTGTGCATATGATTAGTTAAGCGCGGGGAACCCGCCAAACTTCCGTGCACGCGTTCGGCTCTCTTTCAGTGCGTCTAGATAAAGTCCCGTTGAACAACGCGCGTTTGGAAAACTACATCAAAACACGCGAACTCGATGATAACGAATGTCGCCGAACGATGAACTCATTACGCGTTTCGCCGTTGCGAAAAGATGGAATCGGCGTGGAAACAGGCACGTAACGGATCGGCGCACTTTCCAGCAGGCCAAAGACAACCGACGACGACGACAAGCGCACCTCTTCGGGCTTCTGCTCGCGGCCGATAAAACTTCCGCGCTCGAGTTGATTAAAAGCGCCGAGCAGCGCCACGGAAAGGCAGCAAATGCGAGAGAGTTATGGCTGCGCCGATTCCATAAATTATTGCGCTTTTATTTATGCGGTCCGGCGCGCCATCGACGCGACGCGACTCGCTCGGCCCGCGCATTTGCAAGTAGCCGAGCAGTTTTGTTTGCGAAGCGCATTTTTTGCGCGCCGCTTTGCGTTCCTTGTTTTTCGGCCGCGGCCGCGCTGTTTATAAACGTGCGTGCGATGTCGCGTCCGCGAGACGCGCGCAGCGCGAGTGCGTCCCGCAATAAAATTTATTAAAAAGTTTAATTATTTCTTTCGATGCGCCGTGGAGTTTTTGCGCCGCCGGTGGCGGCTGCTCGCGTTCCGGCGCACTAGCGCGGCGCGCGCGCAAGCAGGCCTTGTGAATTATGCAAGAGCCGCGGCAAAGCGGCACCGGCGAGTATAATTCTTGGGAGTTCGGTAGCGTCATGTTCCGCCGGTTAATATCGGCGCGGGACATAATTCAATTTTATTAAACAACGACCGCGGAGCCACGCAACCGGCCGGCAGGTTCTCGCCGGCGTACACGAGAATCACGAGTCGAACTTTTTAATAAGTGGTAGGTAATTGATTCACAATAAAAATAAAGCACCGCCACCGGTGGGTGCCCGGGAAGGTTTCAGCATCAAGTTTATTCGATATAAAGTGTGCCGACGTTGTTTTTACGTCGGGCGATTCGTGTCTTCCCCAATGTCCTCGTTTGCGTCTTCCAGAGCGGCGTGGCGTGTCTACGAGGGATTCGCGTGATCGGCCACACTAAAGCACATGCCCTTCGAGGCCGCGGCGGCGCAGCGAGGAAGCGGTTTGAAGAAGGCCCTCCGCATGTCCCGTGTTCTTGCGCGCCGCGTGCGCGCGCGCTGCCCGTGCAACCGTCTTGTTTATATTTGACGTTTTACAATAAACACGCCGCCGACGCGGCGCAGGTAGCCAAATGGGCAAGTGGGTAGTCGGCGCTAATTACGACCGGCCGACACCTGCGCGCAATTCCATCGGGCTGCCGTAAAGCAGGCGGCATTTGCATACTTCGCCCAGGACGCGCGAATCACGATCGCCCGGTCGCGGAGCATTTTTTACGCGCGCACGACAATTGTTACAAAATGCCCCCCGCGAGCATTAAACTGTCTCATAATTGTTCGAGACCACGAGCGGGAGTCGCCGGTCATGCGATCCGCAGCATGCGACCGACCGCAGCTCGTTTCTCTCGAGCGCTCGGTAAATAATTACAGAATAATTATTAATAGGAGTTTTTACGAGACGTGCGCTCTGACAAAAAAGCCCTGAAACATTGGGAGCTCTAAATTGGCCGTAGAAATGATGTAAAATGGTATAAAAAGAAATTCCAATTTCCTCTTGTGGTCTGGCGGTTTCCTCTCTGCATCTCTGCACGTCTCCCGCCCGTGTGCATTGTAGATTGGAATTTGAATTGAACTCGCGTTTCTGTGTTTCATCGCCGACATATCGCGCGGAGAGATTACGTACATCGCACGTGTTTTCGACCTTCCATAGATCCTTTCTAGTTACCTAACTGCAGGTGCCTCTATTTGCCGTTCGCTCAGATTTTTTAAAGTCCATTCAGTGTTATTGGAGTTATTGGACGTTTCATTCATGCGTTCGCTTTGCTGTGTATGGTTGGCAGTCGATGTGGTTCTGAAAAAAGCAATTGATCTTTTTGATTGTTCCTTTTTTTTGTTTGACCAGAAACTCTAGTTATTTCCAGTGGTATTTGATTCGGCGAACCATCGCAGCGCACTGAGAGTAATTGGAACAACACCACCACCACAAACATCCGGGGGGAAAAAAATGTTGTTTTTAGTCGGAATTAAAAATTAGAGTCTGAAAATGCACAGAATGCAAACAAGTCAATAACCAGAGGTGAAACATTTTCACGCTGAAAAGTGGCTGCCTCGTATTGCAACTCTTTTTATCGCATAAACATATTCGTGAATTTTCAACGAATTGAAATGTCCTAATTTTCTTAATTGTCTTACCGTGTGCACACTTTGGGTAGGCTAGGCTAGGCTACCCAGCCTAACTCGTAAATCATTTTTAATAGTATTCCGGTCAGACCGAAAAACCCGCATAATAATGAGATATAGGGACGGAATAAATT
>JARRAA010009816.1:0-14250 GCA_030557295.1 Ecitodaemon sp. MM-2014
CCCACGCCAGGGAACAGAACAGAACACCATTGAAACGCTCCGAGCAGTTGAAGAATGTTTGTGGGGGAATTCCCTGTTTGGGAACTCTGCTACCAAGACGCCGAACGCCGGAAGGACCCGATGAGCACCTAATATTATGTATCCTCTTGTAAGATACTGAATAATGTTATTGCTCAATACACAAAAACGAAGAAACGAGAGGAACAAAGATAATTGTCAATTAGGAGTGCTGCACGTGCACGTTCAGTGAAACACGTAGCGGCCGAAAACCGAAATGGGCGCGCACGTTTCCGGACACGTTTCGCCGTAACCTCGTGACGCACACGCGCATGCGTCAAACGTATTTTATCTATTTATAGCACCTAGGTAATGGTCGGGACAAGTTGGAATGGTTTGCCGCGCGAAAATAACGCGTATGGAAGCGTCCAAGGATAAAATGATATTTGGGAATATTATCGGGGGTATATATTTAGATATGACGCAGAGCGGACAGTGAGGGATGGACCTGAAGCAGGGCCATTCATGTTTGATCTGGTTAGTTGCGACCAGAACAGTTACCACATCTTAGGATCTCATCCTTGGCCATCAAGCGGCGCTCGTTGCAAACTTTTATCGAACTACGCATTCCCAATTATATTACCGGGTCAATCAAGCAAATGGCCACAAAGCTATCTGCCGAGCATGCGAGCGCGCATGGATTAACCGGCCTGCAGCCGGCTGCAATTTAATTAACGCCATTTGCGCGGCAAACGGTTCAACGTCATGGCGCGCGCGTGACATCGCGGTGCTATGCAAACACGATGGGACCGCGGATGGGACGACGAGCACGCCTTCGCTAATTCATTAGCAAACCCGCCGGGGACAATAATTACGCGCGCTGTTTGCGCGGCAATTAAGCGCCTTTTTTTCGCAATCGATTTCGAGAAGCGCCGTTATGATCCGCGTTTGTTTTTCCTGCGGACCGCGCCTCGATGATGAACGCTTGGATAAACTCGCGCAATGACAAAAAACCCGAGGAGAAAAACGGTCGCCGTCGATGAGTTTATGTTAATTCCCGAACATGTATATTCATCCAGCATTGTTCTCGTGTCATAAAACATTCATGCGCTTCCCACGCGGCGTGCCGGCTTTTCATTGGCTCGCGCTCGACCGTGCCGAGGCTTATAAAGTATCTGATACGCACAATGCGGCGCCATATTGTTGATAACAGCTAGTCGGACGGGTGCGTGACGATTCTATGCGTTCAAGTCCCAACATTTAACAATTTATACGAAACCGAATTTCACTTTCAGCCAAGATGAGAGTCCCGATCGCTTTGGTCCTTGCGCTGTGCTACGCCTCGGCCGAAAAGTGCGACTGCCACGAAGGTTACCAGGCGTCCGAGGGAGCAGACGGTACGTGGTGCGTCGGAACGTTTTTGGACCATCGCATGCCTTGCAACGTGCCTCGAGCGCCGAGGTGCGTTTGCGATTCGGGCAAGATCACCGGCATTCTGACCGATTCCGAAGGCACCTGGTGCAACCACCGAGAGAATGGTCGGGAGGTGAAGAAGTGGCCTTGCGAGAACGCCGAAGAGTGGAAGGCGTATAAAGTCAAGGTCGAGGAATACCATAAATCTTTGAAGCAGTAGTTTTGTCAAGTTACCTACTGTACAGAGGATAATTTATGATTTGGGTTAAATTATATTCGATGTTACTATGAAACAAGTGTTAATAATTAGAAATTGGTAAATGTTTGATAGCATATTATCTTGGAACGGAATTTGACCTTTGTGTTTGACCTTTAATGAGAGAAAACAACTGGAACGTATTTTGTTGAATATGTAGGCCATAATAGGCGATGTTTTTGTTTTTATTTGTGCATAAAACCGACAATAAATACAGTAGAACCTCAATTATCCTGGCCTTTACCTTAGCAACTTCAAAATACATTTTTAGACAAAGAAATTAATTGCTCGGACGTTCCAACAGCATTCAAATATATCGATATATCGAGATTCGAAGAAGAATGCTAGACAACCAACATTACAGCATAGCAATCATGCACGAAGGGCACTTACTACAGTAGAAATTCACTTATCTTAGCCTTAACCTTAGCAACTTTCAAATAAATTATTAAACAAGGAAATTAATTGCTTAAACGTCCCAACAACATTCAAATAAACATCTAAATCAGGAATATCCAAGAGATTGGATGTCGATATATCGAGATTAGAAGAAGAATGATAGGCAACCAACATTACAGCATAGTAATCATGCGCGAAGAACATTTAATACAGTAGAACTTCAATTATCTTAGCCTTTATCTTAGCAACTTTTAAAACAATTTTTAAACAAAGAAATTAATTGCTCGAACGTTCCAACAGCATTCAAATAAACACCTGAACCAGAAATATCAAGAATATCCAAGAGATCGGGAAGAATGTCGATATATCGAGATTCGAAGAAGAATGATAGGCAACCAACATTACAGCGTAGTAATCGTGCGCGAAGAGCACTTAATACAGGCATTCTGTTCGGTTGTTATTAATGGAATTAACCCGGAATTAACCGACTCCATTCAGCTGATTCAACATGTGAAGCAGGTCCGAAACGAAGTCCTCGATGCCGATCGTCGACAAAAACGCGCGATGAGGCCGTATGCTAATGAAACGAGGCAGATGCGATTCCATTATGTAATCACCACATTTGCCCATTCACGCTCTCGCGCATCTCGGCGGCCCGCCACGTTGTATAAAACGGCGTTCGGCAGAGTCGATCGCGTCACTCCGCATCTCCTCGTCCCGCAAACAAGTACGTCCAGCACGAACGAATCACATTCAACTTAACGAACGTTGAATTGCAGAATCACCATGAAGGTCCTCTTCGCATTGGCGCTGGTCGTGGGCTGCGCCGTCGCCGTGGAGTACACGGTGGAGACGTGCAAGTGCGGCGAGCAGTTCACCGCGCGGCCGCACGCCGGCGGCAAGGTGCAGTGCGTCGGCAACCAGCTGCTGATCGTCCTGCCGTGCAACCTCCCGGAGGCGCCGCGCTGCGTGTGCGAGACCGACGCGGTCACGGGCATCATGACCGACGCGGAGGGCACGTGGTGCACCCGATCCGAGAGGGGCGTGCAGAAGAAGAAGTGGCCGTGCGAGAACGCCGAGGCGTGGGCCGCGTACAAAGTCGAGCTCGAGAAATACAACCAGTCGCTCAAGGAATGATCATGTTAATGTTGTCGGATTAATAAATTCTTATGCAGTACTATTTTATGTAGTTTTTGTAGAAAACTTAGTTGTAAACATATTCTATAATATGATTTGCTCATCGACGAGAATATTATGTGTGTTATTCTCTGTTGTTGTTGTTTGGAATTGTTAGAAACAGCAAGATAACGTTTTCCAAAATGCCAAAATTATTGCCAACCATTATGAACTGTAACAGAGCATCTGATTATCCATTGATATTGGGGGGAATGTCAGTATATTAACCCGATGTAAGAAACGACCTAGGCAACCAACATTACAACGCACCGAACCTTCGCCTCCCTAACAAATAAACTAAACAAGAGGTGTCAAAACTAAGTGGAACTGTTCTTATTGTTTATCAATATCCAGCCCTCTTATTGAAAACAATTAAGAACTGTAACACAGAATCCGATTATCAATTGAGATTGGAGGGAAGATCAGTATGTTAACCCGATGTAAGAATCGACTTAGGCAACCAACATTACAACGCACCTTAACAAATAAACTAAACAAAAGGCGATCAAAACTAAGTGGTACTGTTCTTATTATTTATCAATATCCTAAACCCTGTTATTGCCAACTTTAAGAACTGTGGCCAGAGAATCGGATTATCAAAACAGATTAGGGGGAATGTCAGTATGTCAAGCCGATATAAGAATCGACCTAGGCAACCAACATTACAACGCACCGAACCTTCGTCTCCCTAACAAATAAGCTAAACAAAAGGCGATCAAAACCAAGTGGAACTGTTCTTATTGTTTATCAATATCCTACACCCTGTTATTGCTAACTATAAGAACTGTGCCCAGAGAATCGGGTTATCAAAGCAGATTGGGGGGAATGTTTGTCAAGAGTCAAACAAGAACTATAGGCAACCAACCTTGCACAAACGCAGTTGTCACGACCTTCGTCCCCGTGACCAATAAATTAACAAAGTGATTATCAAGAAAAATTGATTGTTCTTATTGTTCATTTTAGCTTGCTTAGCTCCCAGGTGTTATAAACTACTGGAAATAATGAAAACATTTTATAATAAACATAAAATGTTGAATCAATTCGAATTTTACATTCCAACCCTATACAATTATGTTGTAGCCCGCATTCCATGCATAATTTATGTTATATATGGTATTATAAATTAATTATAAGCACAACCACAAGTTTCGCTATCGACTCACTAACAAGCAGGTTTTGCATGGCTGCGGGCGTCAAGGTGTTAATTACGGTTCCATTGTCACGTCATTACATCGCCGCGAACTGGTTTACCTGGCACTAGCAATAAATCACTGCCAAAATTATGCGCAGATATTCCTCGCAATCTTTAAACAACAATATTGCCGCGATTCGTTTAAATATTCGTCCTCCTTACGTAATAACTAAAAACCGGGAAGTTTTAAGGTCACTCAAAGTCATCAATACACTATATTTATCTACGTTTGTGTTTGTTTATCGTCACGTAGATAAACAGCGCGAATCGACTTTATTAAGCCGACACTTCGCCATTATTTAAGCGCGGGTTTTGCGCGCGGCGAGTTTATTTACGCGCCGTTAGTCACTTCGTCAGGTTCGCCAGGTGCGCTAGTGTATCGCCAATGTAACCACTAATTGTAAACCGTTGATTTGTTTGCAGGGCAGCGCGCTTGTCGAAATGCGCGGATTGTTAGCGTTGGTTATCGTCGGGGCGGCGTGCGGTGTTGCCACGAGTGCGCGGCCCGCCAGCGAGCGATCCGCGTGCGTCTGCGTCGTGGGCGAAGTCGTGGTGGAGACCGCGGACGGGGCGCGGTGCAAGCACGAGCGCACCGGTGCCCTCACCAAGTGCAAGACTCCGGCGCGCGTTCCGATCTTGTATAACGGACCGCCAACGCCGGGACCGCCACGCTAATTAATATCGTGCGATAGCGCTCAGAGTTTATCATATCGTTATGCAACCAACTGTACTGTACGTTAATACAGCTTATCTATCACATATTATGATATCGACTGATTGTAATCCTTTCAAATTTTTGGGCACAAACAGGTTTTTTAATGTTCTTTGGTTCTGTGATCTGGTCATCACTGTATTAGCCAATAATATCATTATTGGTATATTATCATAGGCAACCAGCTATACACAACCAACAACACAAGTTAAGTTAAACGTGAACCGAGTGGAAGATAATACAACTTATATTAAATACCCCCTAGAACTGTTCCAAAACAGGTTTCCTAATATCTATCCTATCCTATCCTATCCTAAAATACTATCATTATTATCATATGCAACCAACTATACACAAGCTTATATGAAGCAGAAGTGGACCGAGCGAAAAATTACTTTCCAGGAACTTCGCTCCGCATCCTCGCCGACATCGTGACCGGCGTTAATCCCGCCGAATTTCCCCGAGCCACGTAGTCGACGGGCCAATTGCGATTCCACGTGCGCGTGACGCGGCCGCCATTAATAATGCGCGCCGGGGCCGCGGCCCGGCGAGGGGCGATCGAGCCGAAAATTTCGATCGGGCCCGCGCCTGTCCAGAGCGCCGGCCGGAGGAGGCGCGAGAAAATCGATAGACCGGGACGCGCTCGCCTGCGTTCCTCGCGTCCGTCCCCGCGAACTCGCCGCCACACTTGGCATGTGCACGTCGCGCGTCTGCATGCACGAGATCGCCGAGGCGGCGAAATGAGAGCACGTCGGACACGCGCTTCGGTCGTTCCGGGCCCGCCGGCGGGATCTGGGGATTTAAATAGGGGCGGACGTCCTTCGCCTCGCGTCACTTGCGCATCCTCGCGCGTGGAGCTTCTGACCTAACCTGACTTAACGTAATCTAACATTGCAAGATCTAACCTGACGTTAGGTGTCGTCCTAACCCAACTCAACCTATCTTAACCTAACCGAACTTAGTCTGCCCCCATCTATCCCAACCTAACCTAAAATAACCTGACCCAACTCAATATATCTTAACTTAACATAACGTAATCTACCCCCATCTAACCTAACCTAACCTAACCCAACTTAACCTATCCTAACCTCACATAACTTAATCTACCCCCATCTAACCTAACCTAACCTAATCTACCCCCATCTAACCTAATCTAATCCAACCTAACATAAAATAGCCTAACTCAACTCAACCTATCCTAATCTACCCCCATGTAACCTAACCTAACCTAACCTAGCCTAACCTAACCTAACCTAATCTACCTGCCTGCAGGGTCAATCTCGCAACGAGCCACAAATATTTCCCACTGCATTCATCCGAAATTAGTGCATTCTCGTTTCCTGACGTGGAAAGGGGTGCGAAGTTTCGACGTCTTCGCTGCGCTGGCGCGATCGATCGGCACATCGCCTCCGAATTCGAGACGAGTCGCCGCAACAAACGAACGGCTCATTTACCAAGGACGTTTCTCGCGCATAATTACTCCGAGTTATCGATTATCAAAGTTTACGACTCCAATTCGAAGTTACTGTTGGTTTAAGCGGTTCTCGTAATGAGCCATGTGACATTATTATATGCAACCAACTATACACTATACTATACATCATAATATTCTTAATGTTTGTAAAAGTTAGTGTGATATGAAGGTTTTATCATGCGATAGATATATTTTTTATTTTGATATGCTTACGGCATTTCGGCTATTAATTCGGCTGGCCCAAGGTGTTCCTCATAAGCGGCATCTACTGTATTATGACAGGTCACACAGGCAGAACCCGATTATTCGAAAAATGCGTAGATTCGATCTGTCAGAGGCTCAACTTCGCTTCACAGGTGATTGATCGACTATCGACGTTCGTAACTCTGGTTGGAAGTGATTGTGAGCTTGAGGAGGTTTTCGAAATTATTACGGGACATTATTATAGGCAACCAACTATGCATATACGATGAAGTCGCGTCCGAAGCTTAGCGAACATCTTTACGAATGAGCCACATGCGAAGGTCGACGAATGTAGTCCAAGAATGCAATTAATCTCATTATCCGGCCTTTTGGTTAGGTTCAAAGTCGACAAACGGAATTCGAATGTTGATGCAGTATACACTGTATGCTTTGGTGTTAATTGAGTTGCATGGTTTACGTCTAAGAACAGTTGAAGAACGTGTTGCTGCAACAAGGCGAATGTAACGGAAACTTGTAGAAATCGATATTTGTTATCCTGCCCTGTTCTTAAGCCCTTACTCATGCTCCTAATTTCAAAGATTTATACAAATATATACTGTAAGTTTCTGCGTGAATTGGGTTGCATACATTGCATATAAGAACAGTTGAAGAACGCGTTGAGAAGAGTTGAAAGAAAAAGTTGCCGCAACAGGGCGAATCTACCGGAAACTTGTAGAAATCGATGTTGATTATCCTGTCCTGTTCTTAAGCTCAAACCCATGATACTGATTTCAAATATTTATACAGATCTGTATGCTTTGGTGTGAATTGGGTTGCATACATTGCATCTAAGAACAGTTGAAGAACGCGTTGAGAAGAGTTGAAAGAGAAAGTTGCTGCAACAGGGCGAATCTACCGGAAACTTGAAGAAATCGATGTTGATTATCCTGTCCTGTTCTTAAGCCCAAACCCATGACACTGATTTCAAATATTTATACAGATCTGTATGCTTTGGTGTGAATTGGGTTGCATACATTGCACATAAAAACAGTTGAAGAACGCGTTGAGAAGAGTTAAAAGAAAAAGTTGCCGCAACAAGGCGAATGTAACGGAAACTTGTCGAAATCGATGTTGATTATCCTGTCCTGTTCTTAAGCCCAAACCCATGATACTGATTTCAAATATTTAGACAGATCTGTATGCTTTGGTGTGAATTGGTTTGCATACATTGCACATAAGAACAGTTGAAGAACGTTTGTTGAAAAGATTTGAAATAAGTTGCTCCAAGAGTGTAACTAGTTTCATTATACTGGCTTTTAGTTAAGTCCAAACTCGTCAAACTTACAATTAAATCATCCCTTGGTATAAATACAGTAAACTAAAACAATAATACATTTCGATATGAATTGTGTTGCATATATTACGAGAGAAACAGTCGACGATGTTCAACTGTTGATGAAATGTTTCAGCAACAACGCGCATCGAAATCGATATCCGAACGACAATTTCAAAGTTTCCATCGCCGTCCAGATATCTATCTATATATTTCGATTCCCGCGAAAGCATGAATGCCTTTTCATGAGTCACTCTCCGCGGCAGTCCTGAATCAAGCGTCACGTGATCGACTGCCACACAATGGAAGTTCCACAGGTACGGCCGCGCTCGCCCGCAGCGCAACGATGCACGCATGGAAGTATCGATTGCGGACAACGAGCGGCGCGATTTACGGCGCGGCCCCCATCAAGGCCGGCAGGTTGGCGGCGGCGACGCCGCCGCGGGCGCCACAACATCGCGGCGGCGCGCGGCCGTCGCGTCGGAGGCATCGGCTGATTTTGACCTATTTTCGTCGGGATAACGCCGCGCTCGGCGACCTACATTCGGCGCGCCGCGCACCACGCGAGCGAAAATCAATTGCGTCCGCCTCGCGCGTCCCCCCGCGCGAAGGACGGCGGCGGCCGGGAGCGTCCGGGAAGCGCGCGAGACTCACCTGCGACGTAGCCGCTGCTCTCCGACGCGGCCAGCATGACGCTCTCCTGCGGGCGGCGCGCTCAGGTCTCCTCGACGTATCCGGGCATGACCTAGTGTCTAGTAAACACCGAAACGCGAAAACAAGCGCGGCGGACGCGACGAACGCGGAACGTAAACACGCGGAACGCTGGCGACGACCGACGACGCGCCGCGCGGTTTCGCGCACTCCCAGCGGCTACGGCCGACGCTCCCGTCGCTTCTCGCGGGCGGGCGCCGACGCGAAGGGTTGCGAAGGGTCACCGCGGGCGCCGAGCGTTGCGGCGCGCGCAAGAGCTCGCGTGTTGCGTGAGGACGAGAGGAACCGCGCTCGGATCGCGGCGCCTACTGACGCTGGCGGCGAGCGCGGCGCGTCTCGCGAACGCGTCGCGCACGCGCACAACCGCCGCCGACTGTCGGGGGGTAGGCCGCCCCGGAAGAGTTCGTTTCGCTGAAGATTCTAGACTCTCTCGCTCGTGTTTGGTTCCTCGGCGCGCCATTTTCTCGGGGAATTCCGCCGGACGGATGTGCATGAATGCGCCACTGCATACTCTGCTGTATATTGGGTTGCATAAATTTACGAGTTCGCGACTATTGGCGCTGCGGTCGTCCGAGTGATCCCCCCTCCCAAAACAATTGACAGATCGTACTGCTATCTCGTTCTCGCTCGTCAGGCGTTGGTATGCAACCCATGACGCATTTAAGGAGCGCTGCAAGTTATCAGCGCTCATAAACGATCATTTCGTGTTGACACAATCGATATTTCATCAATGCGCCGCACTACATCAACAATCGCTGTACGTCGGGTCGCAAACATCGCGAAACGAGGTTTGTTTACTACGTCGTGCATTATTCATTTCAATCGCGAAATTAATTAACGAAATTGAATCATCGCCGTAAATAACATTTGTTAATTTGGAAATCAATCGGTTCCGGCCATCAATACGCTTCGACTGGTAATTTATGGCTTGCGCACGTTAGTAAATAATATTAACGAAACAATAAACGCAGAACGCAAAGTTCGTTGGATGTCGACCAGCGAAACGCGAAACGTTTCGTTCGCGGTCGTAAAACGCTCCAAGGACGCCGATCGAGACGCCATGGCACCCGAATTTCGCTCGCTGACAACAAACCGACGCGCGCGCCCTGGAAACGGACGTCTCGGCTGACATTTTCCAACCGCCGCGCGAGTAGATAGAAATCGCAACGTCCGCACTCGAAGTGCGTGGGCGGGCGTGGCGCTGCCGATCTCGCAGTCGACCGCGACGCGCGGCAAACGCTCCTTCATTAACCATCGACGCGCGATGAGATAATCATTATTTATACTCGCAACAACGGGCGACACGTAACGCGGTGCGACTTCGGCCAACGTTTGCCTCAAGTCAGTCGCTCGTTAGTGCGTAAAATGATTGGTAAGCCGAGCGCGCAGATCGATCTAGTTGCGGCGCGCGTTTCGCGTTCGAATGTTTCGCCCGCCGTCGTTCGTTAGTGTCGACCGGTGCCAAATTCGATATTTCGTTCGCGAGTGCGCGTCAAATCGAGTGCGAACGCGGGAATCTCAAGATGGTGGCCGATAAGTATTGTCAGATCATCGAGAGGGACTCAGCGACGATTTCGGTCTTGTGGAAAGGTGCGATACTTGCCGTCCGAACAGAGAACCGGCGCCGTCTGGCAGCATTGCGAGGTGCTTTCGCGTCTAGTGGCGAAAGTAATCGTTAGTTGCAAACACGCGCTATCTAGTTTGATGAAGAACCGAAACTCCATTCTCCTGCCGATGTGCGAGCGCCATCTGGTAGCGTTGTGAAGTACTTTCGAATCTGGTGGCGAAAGTAATCGTTAGATGCAATTCTCCTGACGATCTGCGAACGCCATTTGGTAGCATTGTGAAGTACTTTCGCAACTAGTCCAAACACGTGCTGTCTGCCAACTTTCGCGTTTAGTTTGATAAAGAACTAAAACCCGATTCTCCTGCCGATGTGCGAGCGCCATCTGATAGCATTGCGAAGTACTTTCGCGTCTGGTAACAAAAGCAATCGTTAGACGCTGCCTGAGAGTCTGCTCCCCGTTTCAGGCTTCCACATGGTCTGCCTCGTCCTGGCGACGTTCGGCTCGATCACCTGCGTGCTGGACTTCATGTACATCACGCGCGCCTTCGGCAACAGCTGCGTGCTGTACGCGAACCTGACGTTCACGGACGCGCACGCCTACGAGACGGCGGGCGCCGTCCCCGCCAAGCTCTCCTTCCACAACCCGCTGACGATCTGGGGCCGCGACACGGTGTGCTCCTACTCGAAGTGCACGTATCTGTTCTCCACCGTCGTCGCGCTGATCCTGCTCGCCTTCTTCGCCATCTTCCCCAAGGGCGGCTACAGCGCGACGCGCCCGGTGTACGCGCGCTCGCTGACGCGATCCGACGATCCGCACTGAACGCTTTCTCTCGCAACAGATACGGCGAGGCGTGGAAGCTGATCCCGTGGGCGCTCCTCACCTCGATCATCATGGTGACCTTCGTCGGCATCGCCTTCCACTACGTCAAGTACGGCACGCAGGCGTTCCGGGATCAACTGTACTCGAAGCTGAACGAGACCGGGTACAGACGCATCTCGCACTGACGCTCCTCTCGTTTCTATATGCGTTCGCGCCGTTTTCAGGGAGTGCGACGCGCGCTGGAACTGCCCGTACAAAGTGGACGTCTTCACGCTGACCTTCAATCCCACCGAGCTGCCCGTCGCCACGTACTTCGCCGCGCTGAACGTGGCGGCGACGCTGGCGCTGTTCTCCTGGATCGTCCTCATCGTGTCGCTGGTCGTGCGAATGCTCATCGGCATCGACTTCCGCGTCATCGTGTACGACATCAAGCCGGTGAGTTGTACTTGAAATCAGCAATCGATACCGTCGGATTCCACTTTTAACTTCAAATCTAGCTCGCCAAAGACGTCGATACGGGCAGCTCCGTGTCCTCGGAAAGCTTCGACGTGGACGATCCGCGCATCCTGCCGACCAAGAAGCTGCTCGCCATACAGGACCGCAACAAGGCGCAGAAGCCGTCGGACGCCACTGACGAATACGAGACGGGGATGTAAGCGGAAAGCTCGGGACCATTTCAGTTGTCTGTCTTGCCTGTACAAATGTTGTTAATATTTATAAATCGCCGCGTGTTTTCGTAACAATAAAAGCCATCCGTTTATAATCTTATACATTATATATACACACGGTTTTGATAAATGCGGATTGGTCAATTGGAAAGGCACCCTTGCAGCAATCACGCTAAAATCTTACAATCCTAATCGCACCCGGTGCAACCGAAGGAAACTCAAATCTGTATGTCGGGATGCTGCGTCCTGACATGCTTATTCCTATCGCCTTTCTGCCGAAAGTTTCGCCCACACACCGTGCACGGATACGGCCTCTCGTCGGTGTGGATCCGTCGATGGTTGTTGAGAGCGTCCGCCCGAAAGAACCTCTTGTCGCAAATCTGCAAATTCGAAAAACGATTACAGCTTCGCCACGACGCAAGATCGTCCTGCGAGCTGGAAATCCAAGACGAGCCGTCCTCCCAGGTCGCCCCTAACCGTACTTACGTCGCAGGCATATCTCCTATCATTAGTGTGAATCAATCGATGCTGATAGTACACGGATCCGGTCAGGAAGCACTTGTCGCAAACGGTGCACTTGAACGGCCGCTCCCTGGTGTGCACCTTCCGGATGTGGTCCTTGAGGTCCGGCCGGATGGTGTACCGCGCCTCGCACCCCTCGTGCGGGCACGCGAACGGCTTGATCCCTGCGCAACAGCAACGATTAATCCCGCCCGCCCCGTCCGTCTACTCGGCTCACCTTGATGGAACCGCATGTGCTGCCACAGGTGCGACGTCTGCGAGTAGCACCGCTTGCAGATCTCGCACACGTACGGCTTGAGGCTCTGGTGCGCGCGGCTGTGGATCATCAGCGCCTTGGAGCTCTGCACCACCTGGTCGCACTCCTCGCACTTGTAGTTGGCCGGATGGTCCTTGTTGCGGTGGATCTCCATGTCCATCACCGTGCCGAACAGCGCCATGCAGCGCTCGCACTGGTACTTGTAGCCGTCCTCGACGTCCGTCGCGAACCGCTTGCCGCCCCTGCTCGCCGGCGCGGCGGGCTTGCGCTTGCGGCCGCGCCGCCGCTTGCGGCCCTCCTCCGGCTGGCCGTCGGACGGCGCCAGGCTCGCCTCGCTGTTCGTCTCCGCCTTGAGGCCGCCGCGCTCGTCGGCGCCGGCGTCGTCCTTCTCGCTCGGCCCCAGCACGTTGTCGATGAGCTGGATGATCGTCTCCTTGCTGCTGATGCCGTCCGCGGGCGCGTCCGCCTCGGCGCGCGGCTCGTGCTTCTCGCCGCCCGCCTTGGGTATCAGGTCGGGCAGGTCGTCGCGCTTGCCGCTCGCCTCGGCGTCCGTCTCGGCGAGGACGAAGTGCTTCTTGGGCGTGTAGTGCTTCTTCTTGATCTTGTGCAGGTAGAGGATCTCGTGCGACTTGAAGGTGCGGTTGCAGCACTGGCAGTAGATCAGCTTGGGCAGGAAGAACAGGTTGGCCTGGTTGGTGCAGTCGGTGAGCCAGTGCTTGGCGGCGGCCGTGTACGAGACGAACGTCGCGTCGCACACGACGCAGTTGTAGTTCACCGCCGTCGTGTGCGTGTCCTGGTGCCAGAGCAGCGACTTCTTGTTCGCGTACGTGCGATTGCAGAACTCGCACTGCAGCAGCAGCTCGGTGCGCACGCGCGCGACGAACTGCGCGCCGTCCGGCGGCTGCGCGGCCGGCTGGCTCTCCGTCACCTCGGCGACGTCCTCGTTCGCCGCCTCGACGGGCATCGCGTCGGCGACCATGTCCGCGCAGGCGCGCGCGTGCGCCGTCGCGAACGCCTCCGACGCGAACACCTGGAAGCACTTGCCGCACCGCCACACCAGCACGTCGCTGCGATAGAACTTGCTGATGTCGCCCGTCTTCTTGCAGTGGTTCTCCTTGTGGATGCGCAGCCGGTTCTCGCTGACGAAGTGCTTGTTGCAGTACTCGCAGATGTTCACGTTGTCCTCGTCGTGGCTGGTGAGGTGGCGCTCGAGGTTGTTCTTGCTGACGAAGAGCTTGCCGCACGTCTTGCACTCGAACTTCATGCGCAGGCCCTTCTCGACGTCGCGCGCGTCCACGTTCGGCTTGAGGACGACCTTGTCGGCGTTGAACTCGCACTGGTGGCGCTGGAACTGGTACTTGGTGGGGAAGTTCGTGTCGCAGTTCTGGCAGCGCGTCATCATCGGGATGTTCGGTATCTTCGACTCCTTGCCGACGCCATTGCCGGCGGGCGGCGGCGCGCCGCCGTGCGCGTCGAAGGGCGCGCCGCCGCCGCCGGCGTCCGGCGCGTAGCTGAGCGGATTGAGCTCCTCGACGCCGCCGACGCGGATCACGCGCACCGACGAGTCGCTG
>JARRAA010009990.1:0-13392 GCA_030557295.1 Ecitodaemon sp. MM-2014
CTCAGCGCCGAATATTTTTGCTAATGTCGCTGCGCGAAAGCGAGCTTAATTAAAGCGACGAACGCGCTAAGTAGAGATGCATGTTTGCGAATTACACGCAGAAGTAACTGTGCATCCCGGACCAAAGTAAAGTACAACCGAATCCGCCAATAAAATCCATTCCGACTCGCAATCGGCGAAAAAGATTAGTTCATTCATAAATATTCCGGTGCGGTATTCCATTTGCGCGTTAATTCAACGCCGGAACTTTCATTTCGTTGCTCATAACTCGCCGATACGAGCGATATTATCATTCATTTGTAATTTATTGCAATTTCTTTTAAATTTCTTTCACTCTGCATCATCGCGGAATATGCAAAATTTAAAGGAGTCAATGCCTACAACTGAACCACAAAAATTAGAAACTTAGACCATAACTTATTCTCTCAATGACTTCATATTTCTGCCAGGCATAGCACGAATATGACATGAATTATTGGAGGTCCATTAAGCAATTATCGAAATTCGCGCACGCCAGCGTCCAAATTTGACAACTTCCACTTTCCTCTTCGATCTGGAGTCATTGACTGCCAGTTTTAGCGGACTTTCAATTTTATATCGCAAATATTTATTGCCGATTGTTAAGTGGTATTAAATGGCCCGCGTGGGCCGCATATTATCATAACCTAACTAAAGCGACACTTGTTGTGGATTTGTGGGATTTGGTTTAGTTAATTTGAGAAACGTTTAGCTCTAAATTGCTCGAAAACGATCCGATTTTCCTGCGGCTGTCGGCGATTGGTAATGATCAGTAATGATCGGTAACGAACGCCAACATACATGTCACTTAGGTGTTCATTTCGTGCAATTTTCGCTCGTTCTACGGTCATATTCTCTTTATGTCGCAACGATTGTCTGCGCTATTACAGTTTTCAGCGTTCGTCGCTGTTAAATGTTTAGAATGCTGCGGCGCTTGGGAGCGACGAACGATTGAAATTTCAACGCCAACAAACACCTCCACAACGGTCGATTTTATATTTGAAACATGGCAGATTTTAATGTGCACTATGCGAAATAAGATATGCGCTAGATAGAACGCTAGATAATTCTGTTCGCGGCGAAAAATAAATTCGCTTAAATAAATTGGGAACATGTGGGAAAGTGCTAGTAGGTGGTTGTCAATTAGCAGTAACAACTAAGTAACACCTCGACATATTCACACTTCCTGGTTGGATTACAACCACACTACTTAATTCAAATTTCGTAATATCATTTTTTTTTCTTTTTTTTTTCTTGTTGCTCCATAGCTTTGTAGTTTTGCAGTTTGTAATTTTAACACTTTGCCATACGATGTGCTGATAGTAGGCACGATTGCGGCTTTTCCTAATCGCAGATTGGACTTCGAAAGAAACTGTTAGGAAACGATACGTGACTGCCTTAATCAGACGCACGCTTAACACTTTTGATTGTTATTGGACGCGAAGCATTGTAGGTTCAACGACTGTCTTGGTACAACCGTTATTTTGCAATAGCGACGCGACACTTAATTATATTGTGGTCTACGGCGAGGTTATAAAGGCACACCACCTCAGATTATTTATAAATATAGTTGATAGCTAGCCTTTTCCTGGAGAACAAAGAGAAAACGATCGTTCTTTGGACATCCTTGAACCAGCGCCGAAGAAAAAAAGCCTTGGGACAAATGAGATAACACCTGACCGTTTTACCATTCTCACCATTTCTAACTCTCTAACTGCTCTATCTGTGATGACTATACTTACAAAGAATGACTTACGTGGTGCTAAGTTGGGAAGCGCTTAACTGTGAACGTGTGGAGTTGTGGCACCCCGGGCATCTCAGAATTACTAACCAGAAACGAGGAAGAGCCTCAAACGAGATGATACTTGAAAATGTATAACACGATCAGATAGGCGCTTTTGTTATGTAAGTTTAATTGGTGCACCACTCTGAATAATTATCGCTCGAGTTATTTATGAAGAAATGAAACCAAGACGCAAAGCGCTTCCATCGGAGGAGTGACAAGTGTCAAGATGGTTTATAGTTGTAAATGAATTGAAATTGATTGAGCTTTGAACTGAAAATGGAATGCGCCATCAGACGCACGGAAACATCAAATCGAGTGCAATAAGATCGCGTTTAATTAGCATGCGAAATAATTTATTTAAACTGACGCACGACGTGTCCGTTCGTTCGATGCGCGCACTCCAGGTATGCGCATTTTTCGCTAATTATCTACTCGCATGATGATACTAGTAAACATACAAGGAGTCACTGGGTAATTATCTATTTCCTTTCGAGGTTTCGAGCAAGAAAATTTTACTCCAACCAGGGGAAATATGTTTCTAACCTCTTCGGCTTAACTATCAGTTAGAAATACATTGTTGGGAAGTAAAACTCCAAAGAAATTGTTACATTTGATAATACATATTGTATATTGACGCTGTGTATAATGCGAGTGATTCCTAATCACGACACAAGGAAATAGCTAAATGCTTGAACAGCAAGCGCAAGCTTTAAGTGCGAAGTGACTTAAGTCCTAAGTGAATCTAGTGAATCTGCTCGCACTTGCACTTTGGAAGCGCGGCCAGCGAGGTGTGAGAGTGATGTGTCTTAATCGTCAAGGAAATCAATAATTAAGAATAAAATTATAGATATTTCTCTAGATATACGTGCAGGCACTTATTTTAAAACTGCCTTTCAGTACATACCCACCTCCAACCGGCATTTTGTCCACGAAAGTTGTTTTGCCTAAAAAGGAACTAAGTATCATTTATTTGCTTAATAAGCTTCTGTAAATTATATTTAACGAAATAAATTGCGCGCGGTTAATCTGCGAAATAATTTAGTGCACTAATCACCTCTGCTCGGCGTTCTCGTGGCGTTACTTAACCAATTCCGCCCAGAATCAGAACTGTGCAACTGAGGATGGGGCATTCTAATCCGATTAGTATAATTTCGCTAATCGTGCGTGGTCCTGCACCGACGCACACACAAATTTTCCGTATAATTCCACCTGGCTAATTATAAATTTATCTGCTGCTTCTGGTTTTAGCTACCTATCACTAATTTATACATAAAAACGCCGGCGTTATTTATATAGTTAGAAAACGGCATCTCGACGAACGAAAACAGTAGCCGTTGGACTACCGGTCACCACCGGTTGATTGCTTAAGTAAACTCGACGCGCAGTGTTCTCTCGGAAAGATTAGAAAACACGCGGATCCAACATTAACATTTCATTAACAATTTCTACACGCATTCCCATCACCGAGGCGCGTTCACAATCGCGAAATATTTGCATTAATTATGCATAATTTTAGCGTGACATGTTTTGATAATGTTCGAAACGTTTCAAAATTTCGAATTGCTTATGCGTGCGGCGCGCGGCCCTGTCCAGTGGTGGCGTGTGATGTAAAAGTTGTTAAAATATTGAATAAATATTCCAGGACATGATAGGACATCGATACGTCGATGCATACATCATTATTATCTGATATTATCGCATTCGCGGCGCTTGTCCGACGCGTTTTCTTATCGACGACATAAATATCTCGGCTAGGTACATTTCGCCTTCACGGTGTCCAAGGTGTGCTTCTAAGACATGCCTAATGCGAGATGTGGAACGATGGTCGATGACGCTCGTGGAAGTGAAGTTGTTGAAAGTGTTAAGGATCTAATAAATACACATAAATGTTAATGTACGATAAAGTTATTTCAACTGGGTAGGTCTAGAACGGTGTCGCTGTTTTTCTGTGAAGATTTTTGTACGCTTTGAACATTATCCGAATGCATTATGCACCTGATTAAGATTGGGAATAGATTAGAACAATGAAATGGAAAATAAAAACGAGATCACGTTATACCCCTGCAGGTATTCCTCGAGTAGGAGGAGGAGGAGTGGGTACCTCCTCGTCTTCCCTCAAGCCTCATGCTTCGCAACATTATCCTAGTTTCGTTGCATTATTACGAAATTACAACAATAAATAATCGAGCACACGAGCGCCCGGGCATGAAGATGGCGATGCAGCGATACACACCACTCGGATGCGAGCGAGCTTAAGGCCCGACCACTTTGGTCAATGCTCCGGAGCGCCGCACACCTTAGAGGGGAACTGATACGAACGGGGAAGCCAGCGCTGCTCTTGTTTAACAATTTCACCGTGCGAAGCAACGATATAATGCGCTCCGGTGTTAGCTCGCATGCACATGTACGGAATAGAGTGCAGTCTCGTCCAAGCGCACCGAAGCCGATGTCGTGGTACGTGGTACCCGATGTCCGGTACACCCGACGCCGAGGACGAGGAGAAATTGTACACCGCGCAATGCCGCGCGGCGATGGGATAACAATTGGATTATGAAATAAAATCGCTCGTCGCGCATAACTGTATCGGTCATAAATTTCCGCGCCGGGCGCCATTTTGGATTAAATCGACGATATATCATGGCCGCAGTTCGAGCGCCGTTTACGCGATATTAAATAAATGAGACATTAAAGGCCGACTTTGATGCTGGGAAGCAAAATATTGAGCGATAAACGTCGCGGCCGAGTCGAAATCTAAGCGCCTTATTTAAATGAAATTACTGGTGAAACTTACCGACGTCGCTCGGCCACGTAACGCGATTAGTGGAATGCAGCGCGACGAAAAGATCACAAGCAGGTTGGAGCTATATTTAGACGTTTCCTCGGTGGTACACTTGTCACTAAATCGCCTTAAACATGCTCCATTTTTAATTACGCTTTTAGTTCCAGCATACCATTATGTACTAAGTATACATGTCACCAACATAACGCGTATTTCGTCTCCGCAAATACCTCATCCTTCAACAGTGTTGAAGAAGTAAATTTTACATTCAGTAGGTAAACATAATCGAATTCATAATCTCCAAAAGTAAAAGGTTGTTCTGTGCGGTTATTTAGTTCTAATTTGATTTGAACACACTGTATAATTAATACCCGTACGTAATAAACGTGTTTATTGCGATCGGGTGCCCACCAGATCATCCTCCTTCGGTCACTTGTTGGCCGCTTCTTTGAGTGCCTCGGATGCTTTCGCAAGCTCGCTAAGCTCACATCCTTCTAGCTGCCTATTCCTGACATGGTAATTTTGCGCCGAACGGCCGTCAGACATAAAAATTAAAACGCGCTTATTACTTGCTATTCGCGGCAGCGGGACGCTCCTTGGAGAAAAACATAATTGTAAGACCAGTAGCTGTGAGTGTGCTCGCCTTAAGTTAAATCATGCAAGTCCACTTCTGCAGGATGGACTTTCAGAAAATACATAACAATTTCGCGTTAAATAAGGCGCGCATTCATTAGTCCGATTGACCTACAAATCGCTGGTAAAATGATACTTGAATTGAAACGTTTGTGACTCAAAATCGCTGCCTTATAAGCAGAATTTCCTGAAACTAGTATCTCGTAGTCATGGGCCATTGAGTGTTATTCAATTGGCACCTTGAACTCATTAATTTTATCGTCGCCGCGTCGCCGTCGCGAGCACTAAACCCGCCACAATCTTTATATTGTTCCCGACTTTTTACTACTGGTGTTTTAGCATTTAATTCTTATCTTAATTTGAATAAACAATGCGCTAAGAAAGTAGGCACAAGACAACGTTTAGATTCGACTCGCAATCGGAGTTGACTTGAGTTACTGTCTGATACAAGATACCCACGTTTACATTCGGCGCCTGTTATATCAAGCCTCACGTCGTCCGCACCACAAACGTTAAATAATTACTATTATTATTTATTAATGTAGCGTTTTGAGGCGGCGAGGCGGCGCACCGCGCCGTGCGCTAATTTATGCAACGAGTGCCGCCTTATTATTTAAGTTACCGTTTAGCTTAATCAACTTTCTGGCCGAGCCAACCTCAGGATATTTATTATATTGGCACGTTAGGGAAATAGAGAAGATTTGATTTTTAATTGCAATGCCTTGAGTAATATTTAAGTCGCACTTAAATATCGAAAGGTGTGCGGCTCGCGAGCGTCAAAGTGCATGAACGTTTGTTGAGCGTTCAGTG
Organism: Ecitodaemon sp. MM-2014; assembly: GCA_030557295.1. Classification (NCBI taxonomy): domain Eukaryota; kingdom Metazoa; phylum Arthropoda; class Insecta; order Coleoptera; family Staphylinidae; genus Ecitodaemon; species Ecitodaemon sp. MM-2014. Next base: position 6,027 of record JARRAA010009990.1, read on the forward strand.
ATTTATCGGCACGTGAATATTTTAATGCGGCGCCGCCGCCGCGCCTGATTAGTATTCACAATTAAACTGCGAAATAACAACAACAAATCAATACTTAACAGATTTTCTACGTTGCGCCAGTCGCCACTTTGCACGCGAATGAAATATTTCAACGCGCGCATGCCCGAGCGACTTAGGTATGAGTGTCCGCGGAGCTAGAAAGATTGATTCCAATACGGCCGAGATCTTAAGAAGTTGTTTATTTATCACGAGCGGTGTTATTCCTTGGCGTCACGGCGGCACGTCTGCGGATTACATGCAAAAAGCAACAATTGCGCAATAGTTAAAAGCTCTCTTAATGCCAATGATACACAACGGTGCTTAAGTTCTCGCCACAAGGTTTACAATAGTTAACACGTACTTATCGCTTATTAGTAAAAATGCATCGGTGCGAGACAAAAACTTAATTACTTCTTGCTATGACTGCGCGCCTCGAAAAAATTTAAATTGAAAATGAAATTTCATTTCGTTTGGAAAACTAGGACACCTCGCGTTACAGCCACGACTGGCTGTAATTGGAATTCGGAATCAATCATTATCGATGCTTTGGTAACAATCGTTTAAACTGCTTGCTTAAGTCAGTTTAGTAGATTGTGATTTCGGTACTCGCAACTAGCCTTCATTCAATTCCTGGTCTTTTATCTCTTCATTATGCCTAATCGAGCTCGAACTCAATAAGCATTAGAGAGTATTGGAGATGAACATTCGAGATAACGCCGAAAACACGATCAGCCGAAGAGTTAAACTTCCAGAATCGCAGAGTGAAGGATGAACTCTTTAAGGAAGTCACAATTACCTTCCGTGCAGGTTTTAATTGTGATTGGCTCAATTAAGACTTCAATTAAAAGTCCATTAATTAACATTTTAATGTCTCGACGCAGATACCAATTAGATTATCCACCTCCCGAGCAGATTATGCAACCAAATACGCTTGCAATTAGATAGTTCTGAGATATTGTTTATTTGGTTGCACACATTTAAATTTCTCGATCGCATCACCGTCCAATTATATTTAACCCAATTTGCCTCGCCGTTTCTTTGTTCGGAACAAATCGAGCGTCGATTGTGGCGGCGTTTGTCCAGATTTCGAGGAGATAGCGCTCGAAATAAAGCATTCCCATGTCAATCCGCTGCATCGACAAAATGCACGATCGCTCTCGGATGTTCGCAATGCTCGCCTATTCATTAAATTCACGATAAACAAATTGATCTCTAATCTGTTCGTCGCCGCTCGGTGCGTTTCTAATATCTTTCGCTGCCCGCCATTGTTGCCGTTCGACGATCGCATTAAGATAATTGCGGCGCGCGCGCGAGTACGAAATTGAAAACTCCGGACTCGCTCTCGGCGCGCGAATGAAAAATGAAAATCGTTGACAAATGATGTCAAATTCTGGGTTATGGCGAGTGGCGGAGCGAAAAGAATTAATCACGACGACGACGCGCTTGCACGCGGACGGCGAAAACGACGAGGACTGCGAAGAAAGCTCGCGATGCGCGGGAGAAAGAAACGAAACGGATTGCTTTCTATTTGGACGCTCGTTTGACGGCAGGTCGAAACAATTGATAAGAGCGTCGAAATTAATTACCCGCGCAATCTGCATTTGCATTTATATACGATTTTAATGCGCGTACAATATTGAGAGATGGAAGTAAAAGTTTTAATCTGAACGCAACTTCCGTTATGTCATGCGCACGTCATGTCTTGTCTTGCTTCTCCGGGGCGAGCCGAATATCTGTTAAAAATCAATCTTAACTTGTACTTTCTTTGTTTAATTAACTTCAAAAGCTCGGCTTACGTCGGGGCAACGTAAAATATTTGTTCACGTAATTGATTTTGAATCTTTCATGTCGCTTGTTATTGTTGTTTGTCTTGATTCGACCTTTACCATTTCGCAATGCAAATTTGACACTTTGAGGTTCGGCTTGTTATGTTTGCGTTTCGACGATATTGTCAGCATTTGATTGATGCCGTGAGAGTTAATTAATGATGATGGTTTCGTTGATTTTTCAGCTGTGACCGTCCGTTACCTAACCAAACGATACATCGGCGAATATAGTTCGACGAGCGGTAAGTCCTATATGCTCCCTTGCTTACCTTAATACTATAGTACCTTAAGAGTGCAACATGCAGATCGCAAACAAAACGAAAATATGATGGCGCTCTTCGCAGCGGTGATTTCTGTACGCGGCCGCGCATCGTTCATTAATCACGCAATTAATTGTCTTTTTTTTCGTGGCGAGTCGAAAAGCGCGACGGGCGCGCCGTTAATTAATCATCTTCGGCGAGTTTTCCTCGCCGAGGATTTTCGAGCGCGGATGGATTACGTGCGCGAGAACCTGCCGATACTCTTCACTTCCTTTTTCTTTCTCTCGGCCGCGCCAGGAAAGAGGGCAGCGAGGTGAAGGTCCTCCTCACCTGCGCTCGCGAAGACTTCGCATCCTTCTGCAGAGCCATCCTAACATGCCGCGCGCGCGCGCGCCGTGATTTATCGACGTCTATTTCTATTCGACGCGCCGATTACAATTATCGTTTATTCAATTATTCAATTATTTTAATCCTCATCGACGACTATCGGACGTCAGGCGCGAGATGCGCACATTTTCGGCGCCCTTCAAAACGTGACTTTAGAGCGCGTGGAAATAAGATGGAAATCTCGTTTCACGGCTTGTAAGCGTTTTTGCCAGCGCCGAGATGCAGCTTTGCTGGATGATCGTGGTTAGGATCAGTGGGTCTGGTTTTATCATCGCGTTACCTTATATAAAATGAGTTTTTCTGGAGCCGAGGGTTTATATGGCGAGGCTTTGTTCTTTTGCCTCGTCGAAGCGCAAGATCGCGAGGAGGCGATTTTGAATTAAGTCCATATTTAGCTCGCTTTAATATCGTTCTTTTGCCGTCTAGTGACGAGACTATTAAAGGACTAAATCTCGGATCTGCTGCGACGCAGCGTGGCGTCTCCAGAAAAGCACAAAGCTCGAGATTTTTTCATAAATGTTCAAGCTGTTTTTCTACAACATAATCATCATTAAGCATTACCTCACCGAGTGTTGATTAGTGCGACCATTTTTCATGAATTTTCAATGTCGCCTTGCGCAACTTTTGCTTTCGAAAGAATGCGAACGATGCACGCGGCGTCAGCGCCGAGCAAAGTAAACGAAGCATAAATTTTCAATACCGAGGAAGATTAAACACATTTTTAAATTAGTAGCATCGACGCCATACAGCGTGTTAAATAAACACTCGACGGCCTCTCGTCGGGAGGACGCGACTTGAAGCAACTTTTTCCATGCGCGAGCTTTCGCTTTGTATCACTTTGTAAGCTTTTCTCGCGGGCGCAGAGGTACGGCTCTTGCAGCGGAACTAATACCTGTGTAGGTATTTAAAATCGAATTAATTATTCGTGTCGAAATTGCCACACAACTAGCCCGCGCCGAAGGTGAAGATATCGACGATATTACGCATTATAATCTGCGGCTATTATTTGTGCTGGGCGAGGAAGGGATTCATCAACATCAACACTTTACACTTACAGTTCTTGCACATTAGGCTTTCGGTCTAATCGTAAGTCGGCGTTGCGGACTTAAGCTCTGACTTTGATTTTGTATGCACTTTTGGCTTAAGCCCTATTGGTGCGTCATTCCAGCGTAATTAATCATTTTTCCAGTGGAATATTTATGAATTGTGAAACACGCCAGCGAGGATAATCTCGCTTCAGCACTAGAAAGACGCATTCGATCTATAAATATATTTATTTTAGTATTTCCACGAGAAATTTAATTAAATTACCTTCTATGGAACATAAAATTGCTCTGGGAATAGAATTCGATATATTTACTCCTCCAGGGGATGGCTTTTAACGTGTTTTGTTTAAGCTCACAATGTTCGTATAATTCCATCTTATCATAACCTCTATTTTCAGCTAGAGAACATACCAACTGCTTTCGCCGATATTCTGTCAATCGTCCGACAAAGTGTTTGTTTTTGTTTGCGGCTGTTTATTTAAACATGTTGTATGGTATATTAGGTGCGCAATAAGTTACGTCCATCAAGTGGAAGTACCCTTAAGTACTTTTCCTATCGCGCGCCGATCGGGCGCTCGCGGATCGAACAAATTCTAATGGCCGCCGCGGCGGCGCTCGTTATTCAGATTAAAAGTCATATTGCGATTTTGCACATCGGCCGAACGGATGGTTTATGCGACGCGCGCGTTCGCCGCAAACGAGCCGGCGACTTTTGAGCGTCTTGTCTGTAGGCCACGAGGCGTTTCTGCGCGGGCCTCGAAATAAGGAAGTAGCCATCAACGAGTCTTCAAATCGGTCGGCGAACGCCTCCCTCGGGCGCGATCTCGGATTATTTATATCAATGACTCCGCAAACAAGAGCGCCAACAGACTGGAGCCTAAATATTTCCAGCCGTTCGATACAGTGAAAGCTCAACCGTCCGTTATTGCGAGTGCCTCTCCAGTCTTCGCGATTGTTGCTCTTTTGCGACATTTTTAATTGCGTTAATAATACAATTGTTTTTCGCTCGTATTTGCATACTTTCACTGAAACTGGCTAATCCATGAAATGACCACTTTTCGTTTATGGCAAAAACGATGTTTATTCTAGTGTTTTGTGCTTTCCTCGGTACAGTTATCTTTCTCATTAACAGGACGTTAATACGTAGCTAATGCTGAACAATTACGGCAGCAATTAATTGTTATGGCGAGTTTGAGTTTGAGCAAAGAGCCGTCCTGCATGGTACAATGTACAATGTTAATGATTTCAACGCGCGGCCCCTCTAATGGTTCTGCGCGGCAATAATTGTGGAACGAAATGGCGCTAGAAACCTCACACTCGCTTTGAAAGATGCTGCTGGGGAAGATACTCATACGAGGAAGAGACGTTACGCGAAAATGACATGGAAATCATGGTAGCAGGAAAAACACACGAGACACGCGGCATCAGACCACCTGAGGAGAGATATTAATTGCATTTATTATTGGCAGCCGAAGAAAAGTTACCGCGAACTACCGTGGAGACGGAAGAGCGAAACTTTCAAAATATTTAATAATTAATTTAACAAACATTTGCTTATTGATTTTTGCCGACCCGGGACGGTCTGGACCCGGCGGAAAAATTAAATTAAGCAATTTAAATTCTATGCGCTAACACGAGCTGCCAAAATCGACAGTTACTTATCTACTTTTCATCTACAAAAGTTGTGAAATCTTCGGCGGTGTCAGCATGCGTTCGCAGTGAGATATTTAGGCTTTGTATCCTGCCTCCTGTCTGCCGAAGAGAACACACAATTCACTGCTTATATTCTGAGTTAGTTAGAGCTTAAGCCTGAGAGCGATGTTTATGATAATGCACAAATGCGCAGCAGTGCAAAGGTGCGAATCGGAAAGGACTGCCAATGGAAATGACTATTAGGCATTAAATAAATTATTTAATAAATTATTGAGCAAGCTATTGATCATGTGACAACCATCCGCATTGAGCGGACGCTGATTGCGCTTGCCGCGGCGATATTGTCCGTGTCACTTGTGTTTATTGCGGCAACGAACGCGCAAAATTCAAACGTGAATGACGGATTGTTGGGCATTAATGAGTTTAGCGAATGAGCAAATAATTATTAGTTTCTAGCAGTAACACAATTGTATTCCTGTTTTTGTTTCCAGATTTCCTGTACCGACATAATGTGACATTTGACAACGTGACGACGGAAGTGGAGATTTTGGACACGTCGAAATGTGCCGTGAGTAATTTTCCCTTTTTCCAATTCGACCGTAACGCGCAGATAAGCGGACTTAAATGATCTTAAAACACGTGTTTTATCGTCACCGAGGATGTTACTCGATGCGCATAATCAACGGGGAGGCCGTTAAGACGCGGGAATTATAAAAACTGCTAAATGCACAAAGCCATATCAAATTACAGCTCATCTGCACCGCACTTTATCGTGCTATTATCTTAAACTTGCGTTTAATAGCTTCCAGCAAGTACGCACATTGAGATTTGATATTGCGTCGTTTTAAAACTTCAAAAGCACGACATTCTTTCTCATTGCAAGTTTGTCGTGGCTATTTTGACTTAAGACAATGTTATGGTTAATTTATACCTCAAATTGATCTCTTTACTACGTTGTTTCTTTGATAGAACCCCAATAATAATATCAAAATGACTAATGCGTATCGTAAACAATAAATAATGGCGTTTTAATGAGGCTCGTAAATTTGTTAATGAAGAGAGAGTAATTAAATCTTTGATAAACGCCTAGTTGCCCATAATTTGCCACGTGTTTCCCTTTAATTTGTAGCAAATGGTACCAAGATAAATCTTTCTCCAAGCGTACAGAGATTTTCTGAAAACTTTGATAGCACAATAAGAAAAACGCCGAGCAGTTAGCAGGTTTACATGCTTGTGAGCGGGCGCTTGTACGTGCCGTGCGTGCACACCAGCTACTAATTGAAATTAAAGATTCGAAACAAGATTAGTCCCCAAAGATCGGCGTGGCGCACATTCAGATAGCGGCGGTGGCGGCGTTGGAATGCGAAGCTCCTACAAGGACACCCGCAGAAAAATATTTGCATGAACATACCCTCTGGAGTGTTTGATTCCACCTTGCGAACGATGCAAAAAATACACACAACGTAATTTTTATACGGATAGGACTATAATTTACCTCTCGTTGTCGTTTTTTTTTCTGCCCTTTCGTCTCGGGGCGTTGCGAAGACGATAATAATATTCGCAATGAAATAATAAGCGAATGATAATCGCGTCTAATAAACGTTTGCGCCTCCCAATAAAAAGGCGTAAGTGATGGCGCACTAGTCGTGTCCTATCGCATCTTCATATCGTCATATCATCCTCTCACAAGGGCCCGCCGCAGAACTTTTGCTACGCAAATGTATAACATGTGTACAGTTTCATACAGCGCGTCTTGAGCGCTGTTCATCCTGGAACTATCCGGGCGTAGGGGGCGTTGGTGCTACCACATTGAAACGTTCATCTCGAAGCCTGGTGTATGTGGATTCTGTTGTCTTCTGCAAGTCTCCTGTGTTTGTCGCCGTGTATTTAGTTTCATTTAAGATGCCTGCGCGCGATCGCGCGATTGGAGGATGCAAATCGACGGCAGGCGCATTGCTGATTTTTTCCTTGGAATTTCCTCGCTAATAATAGAATGTCCTTGCACCTACCGTCGTCTACACGTGCATTATGCTCCGCCGCGGTTAGTTACTTAAGTCCCGTCCCCTAGTTTAAGCCACTATATTTTATTCCGTACCCTCGCGCTGGTACGCAAACAATGCGAATGAGTTTCCTACCAGATCTGAGATAATCCTCC
>JARRAA010009999.1:0-13189 GCA_030557295.1 Ecitodaemon sp. MM-2014
ATGTGCGATTACGTGTGCAAATTTTACGCATTCGTCGGCGTACTATTTTTAAAAGCCTGATGGAATGACAGCACTAACGTATTGGGTGTCTTTCTGATACTGCGTGGCTAGAAAAACGCAGAAAAACGTTTAGGCGATTGAATAAATGTTTGAGCAATAATTGCAATGTGAAATTAGGAACTGGTGCCCTACTCAATTTTAAATATTTTTGGCAGAAAATGATTTCCGCCATTAGGTGGATATTTCTGCAGTATCCTACATATCTTTGATGACCACTGATCGTCTTGTTAATTTGCTCTTACTTTTTCTTGTCTTCGTAACAAGGGACTAGGCGGGCCATGATCGAATCGCCCGAACATTTTTACAGAAGTAGGAAAACAATTTTTAGTTTATAAACTAAATATTCCAGATAGCCCTTCACTAGAAAAATGTCGATGTATAATTTAAGAGTCAATAGCAATTATTGTTAATAATCTAAAGATGGGCGCTCTTTCTGGGCACGGCGCGTGGATAGGTAGTAGCAGAGATGACTGAAGGGTCTGGTCATTGTCATACGAATTACTCACGGTCAAATCGAGTGCTGTAATTTATTCCTAAACTAGATATCTAGGAAGTTCTCATGTTTCAAAAGAGAATTACCCTTTTAATTATAAACGGATCTTTTAAATTAGGAACACCCAAAATAACGACGCACCCCTACTGCGTTCTGACCAACTCTCCTCGAACAAATTACGTTATTACCGGGCTAATTACCGTACTCTTTGTCTCGGAGCCAAAAGATATCTAAAGCGCCCTGCACTGTGCGATATGTCTTCCTGCGGAGAGCTCCTCGCCGCGTCGATCATCATCGCGGCGCGTGGTATTTAAAAACAATCATAATTGGCTGTCGATGCGCAAGAGTCGCTCGCTCCACAAAGCGCGGCACGCCGTTCGCCCGGTGCCAGTTAGCGCTATTATCTTAATTAGTCAAGGTAATTGCACCGGCGCGGCGCGCCGCATCACTTCGACAAGCGCACGCATAGCTGTATTATCTCTCGAACAGGTTTAATTGTAATATCACCATATCATAACATAATATTCGTATAATTAATTTCTGAGTACTCGGAAATATTCTTCCATCCAACAAAACACCAAAGGGGAACTAACGTACCCACGTAAAATTATTAATAACATGTACAATAACACATTTTTGTCGAATTACGTAATATTTTCAATTAGCCTCCTCTTAACCACTCGTAGTACAACGCCACAATCATCGTCCACTCGTAATCTCGACCGCTTGATTAACAGTTCGGTATAACATCTCGCAATAACTGGCAATATCGCAGCGACATAACTAGTCTAACTAACTGTGCCAACAACGAGCGATGAAAATCCTCGAATGGCAAATGGGAGCTAGGTCTCTCCACCATCCACCGCATCCATTACTCGTTGCTCGCAATAAGCCCGAGATGATCTATCGACTGCCACCTCACTGACAACAAGCATTTCTCAGCAACAGTAACAGCAGTCCGCCGAACAGGTGGATCTAATCGAAGATTATCCGTCGGAATATTGTCCGGCACGTCACTCGAGCGTTACAGTTGTGCGAACCGACATGCGCAGCGTCAGTCGGCGGTGCTTACACAAATTTTCGAAATTGCGCTTCTCGCGCTTTTCGCCGGCGCGCTTAATTGTTCGACTGATGAGCCGCAGTGAGCGTCGCGCGGTTTACAGGTGCCATCGAGCGTAGAAAATTAGAAATTTCCAGGAGGCCGCGGCATGAGGTGATACGCAGCTCATAAATTGCGTTTTCATGCCGTAAAGAGGCAATTAAAAAATTACCATGCACAACGAGTCGATGGTAATGTCTACTTGGTGTTCGTTGTTAAATAAGTGTGAAGAGAAACCGATCTCGAAACAGCCAATAACTTATAATTAATCAAATTTGATATGATTTAACTGGAATGATGTCGTCCCTCATTTTGAAAAAAATATATTGGGATTGAATTGGGTTAAGTAATAAGTAATGGGCGTTTTTCTCTTTGTAAAAATGCTAATGATCACCTGCCACCGGCACCAGAAAAGGACCATTTTTTAAATCCTTTTCATTAATGAAGGTTGCGAAAGCTAACAAACGAAGACAAGGTTGTAGAGGAGAAAATAAGCTTTGGAATGGTTCACTCAAATTTTATATAAATCGTAGCGAGACATGTGTTTAATTTAAACGCTCATTGCATATTACTCAACCCAATATTTTAGGTGTAACGTACAGTGCTAATTGTACTCAACATTAATTGTTAAACAAAATCAAGCAATCGTCAAGAAATAACACCAAAGCAGTCATCAAATCAGGTATTCGTTAAGCAATACGTTTTTAGGAACAAAAGTTTGTTTTCCACTGTTTATATTTTTTTCACATTTATTTTTACTCTTCTTCTAACTAAATCATCCATCCACACAGCTAATTAAGTCTAATTGTTTAGTGCAATTAAATAAATTAAATTGCACTTATACAATGTCGCCTATATGAACGGAACTTTTGTCACACGTAATTGCGATAGATAAGATAATAAGTTGCAAATACGACCTTAATTTTCAGCCATAAATTGTCGTGTTTGTCGAGGGATAAGTCTTTACTGCACTTATTATCTGATAGTCATTGACAATAAATCCAGAAAATAAAAGAGGTGCCGCGGAGTTCAATATTCTGGTATGATGAATACTTTAATCGTAAAACTCAATAACATGCGAGATAGTAAAGAAATGTGGTGATTTCCTTGGGATTCACACAATCCTATCGTAAGCAGCAAATAGCGACTGCATTTCCCACTAGATTATGTAGGAATGTAATCAGAAAATGTTTCTTATCGAAACTTTCATGGCAATTATCACATAATTGCAATCAAAAGAATTTGGGGAAACTTTGTGAATAGATAGAATTTCAGGATTGCCATTTAAACATTGCAAACGTTGTTTAAAGTTAACTGTAAATAGATACTGATAAAATCACCAGCCTTTAATTTACATAACATATTTTACATAAATTGGCAATACTATATTTTCTATAGTGGTTGAACACCAACATCGTTGGTTTGAAAAATCTGTATTTTAGATAAAAACAATATTAAACCTTCGATATTTAAGAAAAATCAATATTCGCGTTCCGATGTTCTTTGGGACTATCGATGTTGCAAGTCCTAAAACTATTCCATAGATTGTTAAGTTATCTACTAGAGAGAAATCCGTTCGCATCGTTAGGGTATGGATCCTTTTGTTAAATTTATTATAGCGGCAAACATCAATAGTTTTTGACCGATGGTGCAAGTGTAAGCATCGAACATTGATGTTTAGTCTTCGATGTCCCACCACCAGTTTTCTATCTATATGATGACAAGCGACTATTAATTCATACGTACTTGAAATAATTACGACAATAACAACTTCAAAATGAGTACCTGCTAATTAAACTTTGCTCCTGCTCGAATTAAATGCGTAGACGACTTCAGGGGCCTATCAAGACCTGTGACATCATCATATATCATCCCGTTGGTGAAGCACAGAGCAGAAAAACACAAAAACAGAACTGGATTTTATAATTAATTATAATTATAATTATAATTATAACACAAAGCACATCATCAGACCTCAACTTCCTCCTCCTCCGCCTCTTCAACGTGACATTAACATCTTTATGAAACTTCCAGCATAATTGCAAGCCCATTACGTAATTTTCATCTCAAAAACCTTCGAAAGTTATAAACGAGAATGACGCCGAGACTTGGCGAATTTCTCGACGCAATCGGGATCTTCAAAGAGGGCAAGACGCTTCTTGTCGCTCGACGTTGGGAAAATGAACGTCGGCGAAACCCGCTCGCTTTTGCGTCCAGTCATTAACGAATTATTAAACCGGGTTGGGCGCGAGATCCAAACTCGAAACGCAATCACGCGTCTTGCGGCGCGGCATGTCCAATGCGCTGAGATGGGTTCGGCGGCGGCGGCGGCGCGTCGCGTGGAAGCGCGTATCTCGGCTTCGAGACGCGGCCTAATCTCATCTCATCAACCTGACGATTACACGCCGCGTTTAATTAGACAAGTGTATGCAAACGGCTCTCACGAGTGTGATTTTCGTATGCTCATACATGACTAACGGCTTGCGGTCCTCGTGCGTGTCGAGCGCGGCGCCATTGTGATGGCGTAAAATTAAAATTAATGGTTGGCGGTCGATTCGTTTTCGAATTCGTTTCGAATTCAAATTTGCGCACATTCTCACAAGTGGCCGGTAATTACACCGTGCGGTTCGCGTGTGTCTTAATTCTCCATATTTTCGAGCCTCGCGAAATCGTTGAAAGGTCGAATGGAGCTAAAGATGGGGTTTAGGTGGAAACAGAAGGAGAGGTAGTTTCGGTAATGTTGTAGAAAATTGGAAAATTGCTAAACTTATTGTTGATTTGCATTAAATTAGTGAATAACAAGATGCGCAAAAAATACGAGCTGCAAAATGAGGTGCATTTATAGTGATGAAAAAGGAAAATTGCTTCCCTAGATAATTAGCTATTAAACTTTTTATTGGAATTCTTGAGATTATGCCACCAACAATCTGCTTAAAATGGTTTACCCTTTTGCCGTAATGCTTTCAAATGCCACACAAAGTGAAGTCAATATGAGGAGTTTATTGTAAAATGTTTAATATTAATGGAATTTTCTACTTGTGCATCAAAGTAGTAAAAAACACTTTTTTCGCTGCTACTATGTTACTAACTTTTTCTCACTGCACGTCTATGGGCGCATGCGCGGGCGATTCAGATTTTATTGCACTCATTGCGAGTAGAGGTCAGTGTAGGGCACATGCGCACCGAGGCCGTGCCGAACCGTACACGCAGTTAAGAGCGCTGCGCTGGTGCAACACGGCAAGAACGGAGTCTGCTAGCTCGTCCAGTTTTCATTATTTCGTTTAATATACATTTTTCTATGACATTTAGTACATTTAGTTCTTATTAATCTCCCCGTAAGCGAGCACACAACTCGTGTTTCAAAGTTTTGCTTGCGCATCAAAAACCCCTTCTTCACCTACTAGTTGCAAAAACTACTATTGCAATATACATGAATGCATATAATAGTAGTCTGCCCAAACGGTACCCACACATATCTCTACCTCTAGCACTGACTAATAAATACATTTTAATTTCATAGATATTCCGTCATAGCACAAACTCGTGACTTAATCCCTGATAAGATAAACTCCATGTTAATATCACGTGCATTTTGCACTGTGCTTATTTCGCACCAAGCGATTCAGAAAATTTAATTAAACGATAATACGGTACGGTACTATTATTACGAATTGGTATAGTAAAATACAACAAATTATCGCCTCGCCACACACAGTCATTATGGATACAATATGAACGAACACTTTTATACGATCATTTCATGTTCTGAAAGAGAACACGTCTTTGGCCAAAATCGTATCCCTGGTTTCCGAAGAAAACAGCGTTTTTCTACAAAATCGTGACTTGTCATAGGCGACGTCTAGTGCACGACGTAGCCGCCCGAGTAGAAACTCCAACGATAGTTCGTGTAATTTCTCAACGCAGATTTTAATTCCGTCTAACTGCAATTACGTAATAATTAAGAATGCAATATTTAAATGGTTTTTTGGACAGAAAGCAGGGGATATGACTTTGGCCTAAGATGCATTCTTCACCAAGGACATGAAATCTTTCCCATAAAATAGAAACGACTCATTTGTTAAAAAGTTTCACGCACACTTTTTGTATTTGTCTTCCGAACTAATAGGGAATTATAAGTGTGCATATCATATTTCAAAACCAATTTCTCGGAGAAACGAGACACCAGAAATTATTTGTTTCGCCGATACCTATAATGTCAAAACGTCAACTATTCGAATTTTCAAAACTAATTAAAATAATTTAAGATAATAAAATTACACGAGCACTGATCGTGTTACAACTGCAGATTATGTTTCAAATGTTTTGCGTTCATCGAGAGAAGAATAATTAAACTATAACATTAAGCACCGTGAATTACGCTCAAGTTATAAACAAAATCCAATTAGACATCAGCAAACAAAATTTCCAGCGAATTGGAGCAAATCGACACCACCGCCGACTAAAAACCTTTGCTAAAATGTCAAGAACGAACGCCGTGCGCGCGTGCCTGCAAGCCTAAACTACAAATCTAATTCCCAGAAAAGCAGCAAACGGCAACGCATGCAAAGCGAATACGAAACATGCGCCGTTCCGATTTCTCGGCGCTGTTTTGCGCACATAAACGGAATGCGAATGCGCGAAACGAATATCGTCGCAGCATTGAAAAATCGCGCTCCTTCATCCTTCATTAGACATAGCCGGCCGGCGCCGGACCCGCTGCGAAACTCCGCTCGCGAGGACCGGAGCCGACCGAGTCAAAGTCAGCCGCGGCCGCGCGAAGGCAACCGCGGGCAATTAACATAAATAAAAGCGCGGCGCGCTCTTCGCACGCGCTCGCGCTCGCCGTCTACCCGGCGAACGTGATGCATGACACACGCGGTCGAATGTAAATAAATAAATCGCCACAATGCGCGCTTGCAGAGCCGCGCGCGCGCGCGCGCGGCGAGCAGCAGCAATAATTGTAACATTGACCTTAAACGAAATCTGTTTACTGTTTCGCCGCTGGGTCGTTCAGTGTTTACATTCCGCGCAACTATTCAATTAAGCATCGACGAACCCGAGCGGAATACGATGGCTTTTGTGGAGATAATTATCGCCGGCTTAAAATAGTTACGAAAACTCGTTGAAGAGTTTTTTCTCGTCGAGTTTTTAACCGCATCCGTTGACCCTACAAATTTACATAATCAACGAGAGAAGAGTGTAATTACGTTCTGAATGAGTATCAAGACAAAATATTAATTACCAGTCATTTTTAAGACAATACAGTAATGAAAAAATTGCAATAATCTATATAATATCGCCAAATCTAGCGAATCTGGGAAATTTTTGTGTTAAATGTCGGTAGATTGTAATCAAAATAGATTTTTTTAATGAAATTTAGTGCAAATTACGACTAAAAATTACTAGTTATTTGTAATGATCAAAACAAGTATCCCCGGATAATATCTTCTCCGGAGAAGTATCAGGGATTTACTATGGTAAAAACCACTATATTTGGCAATAGGAATTGGTAATAATAAGGAAACTCACTCGATTTGGTAAAAAAAAGTTTTATTATAGATATGTTAGTTAAGTAAATCCCTATTATTTCGGAGGAAATCACTAAATCTTATTGAAAAGACAGAAATAATTGTCTATGTTAAACACATATTTTCTAATAAAAATCATCAGTTTGTAGTGGTATTTTTTATGAAATTTGGTGAAAATTGCTACTAAAAAATCAGTCATTTGTAATAACTAAAACAGATATCTCCGGACAATATCTCCTACTGAAAGGTACCAGCAATTTCCTATAGTAAAATAACCAATATATTTAGCAAAAGCCATTGAATTGATCATAATAATACGGAAAGGAAAACATTATTTTATTATGGAAATATAGCGAGATTTGGGGATTTATTTCGTCGAAAATTATAAAATTTTATTGAAGAGAAAGAAATTAGGGACGAATAATGCAAAACGCGTGTTTTCGATAACAAAAATAACTAGATTTATGCTTTGATAAGTTTGTTGATAAAATTTGGTGAAAATCTCTCACAAGGGGAGGGAGGGGTATGGCGGTCGCCGATTTGCGTGAAATTTTTTTTACAGGCTCCTGGAACCATTTATATAAACCTCTCTTGAGATCTCGTGCTAATGCCCCATAGTTTTGTTGTTAAAAATGTTTAAAATATTCGTATTTTAAAACTCTAATTCGTAAGTCTTCACGCAAATCGGCGAGCCCCATACCCCTCCCTCCCCTTGTCAGAACATTATCGCCTCCTAAGATATACCAGGATTTTGCCATAGTCACAACATACGGGCTAAATTTAGTAAAAGTTACTGAATCGGTAATTATTATAGGAAGCTGACTATAGATTTAATGAAAAAATTGTTTTATTATACATATACAGTAGATGCCACTTATAAGGAACACGTTGGGTCAACCGAATTTATACACCGTAACTGAAATCCCATATAAACAGCGATGAAAATGTGCCCCACCGCACTCCAACGCGAACCACCCTGGTTTGTGGCATTGAAAGCGTTCGCTGCATCCGCTCGCTAAATTCGTGCCGCCGAAATCCTAATAGTCGATTACGCGCTCCCCCACACCCCCAATATTAAAAAATGTGTCAATATTTCTAATGCCAATCGAAAGCTAAATTGTTGCTGATTATTCCCGCCTTTGTTTCTCATCAATCGATCAATTGTTACCCGAATTATGGGCATAACAAATTCTCAAATCTCACAAAATTTATACCTTATAACCGAAAATGTACGAGTGCTTGTCCCATCTTTATCAACGATTTTCACTGCAAAGTATCGCATTCATTCCGTCCCGCCAGACGTATGCCACATAAGTTCTTCCTTATAATCAGCGAGCCTTGTAAGCGGCATCTACTCTACAACTATTAATTAAGTGAAACCCCATAACATCAGAGAAAATCACTAAATCTTATTGGAAAGACAGAAATAGATGTCCTAGGACGAAATACGCACATAAAGCACGTATATAATAAAAATCACAAGATTTTCGAAATTTTGCGATCACTAAAGTTATTTGTAATGATTAAAACCGGTATCTAAGGAAAATATCTCCTGCTGAGAACACCAGGAATTTCCCAAACTATAAAACTACTAAATTTAGTACAGGTACTTAATTTGTAAATAAATTTGTAATCATTTACTAGATTTTTTAGATATGTACCGAAAGAAAAATACGAAAAGTGGCTAAAGTGATTTTCAAAGATAAAAAATTTGTCATCGTTCAGATTTCAATAATAATAATCACTGGATTATGATAATTTATGACGTTTTGGACACGTTTTCGTGAAAATCGCCAATTTGTTTGCGAAGAAGAAAACCGGGCGAAACTAACCTTAAAAACTTCGGAGAAGAACCCGGAGCCGATCTTCTCCTTGTGGAAGTCGTCGATGCGATGGAGGGAAGCGACGGCGTGCTTGAGCGCCTGGCAGCTGGAGCCGGTCTTGAGGCGGTCGGAGCGCGCCTTCGGCGGCTCGCTGAGCTCGTTGTTGGGGCAGAACTGCTTGTCGTAGTCGCCGTCGGCGGGGTCGCACGGCGTGTCGTACATGCACGTCCTCGACGCCGCCGGCGCGCACTCGCGCCCGCCGTTCGCGTACATCGTCGTCGTGCACCCGGGTCGGCCGTATTACGTGTTGTTAACCGACTTCGCGCAGAGCCATATGCAGCAGCATCGGTTGTGGCCGATTGCGAAGGCGAGCGTCGGCAGGTCGCACATGCTTCGTCGCCACCGCCGCGCGAGCCTGGTGCCTGGTGCGTGTCTTCGGCGGCGATCACTGCGGACGCATCCCGGGCGCGCGCGTCGCGTATTACACTGGATGGTTTGGTCTCTCGCGCGCGTTAAACTCGGTGGGATCGCGTGTTCGAATCGTCGGTCTGGATCTGGAGGGATGGATATTACAAGCGGAATTTGATGTTCATGTTGACGGACGTGACGGACGTTCGCGTTCTCCCCGGGACGCGGGGGGAATTTTCCAATTGGCGCTCGCCCTTTTTCCCCCAGATGCGCGCCGAACGTGTCACGGCAATGTCGCGCCGGATCGACACTGGATGCTAGGATAAACAAACGTTGTTTCTGCACGTTGTCATTTGTTTACGTTCCGTCGTCGTTCGGCGATCACTCTGCGAGCGCAATCGACGTGTGGACGGCACTCTCGCGCTCCGCGAATTCGACGCGATCTTGGTGTTTTCGTGTCCGTACGTTCGAGTCTCTTCTGCGTAGTCTTGCGAAGCACAAAACGCGAGCACCACACTGACCCGGGACGATTTTTAATTGCAGTCGACGCGACCAGTCGGAATCGCCAAAATCCGTCGAGGTAGCCCAGCCAGCCACAGAATCGAAAACAAAACCGAAACGTTCGCGCCGAACGTGCGAGCACGGCGCGCTGCGTACGAAGCGAATGGTCGCGATGACTTCTGGCGAAGTGCTCGCGCGTCCGATGCACCTTCGCAATTAGAGATCTCGCACGCGAGTGTAAATAAAACTCCGTTTCGATTCCGCGCACGGGCGACGCGACGACACGCCAGAAGCTTTCACTCCGCAGCACGAACGCGCTCGACGCACTCGACGGGTTTCGCGATGCACACACGGCCGAGCGCGGACGGCCGACGTCAAGTGCTCGCGACTGCAGCGCCGCGCACAATGACTGTGCCAACTTCGTATCTTCCTCGTTTGTTGCGCTTGGTGCGAGTCCGCATCGTTCTCTTCGTTTGCCGGCGCATGCGTACAACATTTAGGGGGATTCAAACAAAATCTTTTAATAAAGCAAAGTCTAATGCATTAAATATAGAAAATGGACAATATAAATAATGAAAATATTAATTTCGATGCATAACAATAATTTTATTTAGTCTTTTATACGAAATTTCATAATTTTGTAGACCAATGAAGTTGCATTTTAATATAGGCAACCAACAGTGCACAATTTTCTCTACAAGCAAATACAGTAGACACAAAGCAATAATGCCAATGCCCCAATTTAATAAATTAGCAATAATTTCGCCAAGGAACATATGCCTAATCATATTCTCTTCATAAATATGAACATGTATTCATATTTGAGTGCTATAATTTGTCCGATTGGTATTTTAAACCAAGAAATGTTTCAAGGCAATCTCGCTCAATTCACGATCACTGTAGGTGCTTGCACGCACAACTTCTATGGAAAAATCGAAATCGCGTAACATGCGATAAAACCGATTAAACAATAAATTTACATACAAATTCGCCCAATAAATTTGTAAATTTCCACTCATTTCTATTTAGCATTTCGACGTTCGCATTATGCGAGCAATTAAATTTAATAACATGCCGCATTGTTATAAAACGTTCCATTTAATTCGAATTTATAACGTGCTCGCGTTGCTCGCGCCTCTTCACGCAACTTTCAAATCAATTAAAAGTTGTGAAGCACATCGAATCGGCGTTGCGTAAGTGCGCGTTTTTCTCACAAACTCGGCGCGTTCAAGATTCGCACACTTCTCACATAAATTTTGTCTCCCCGTCACCGCACAATGAGGCTGCAAGCGTTTTTGCGCCGCGCGTTTCACATTCGTCATAATATTTACCTAACGCATCGAGTAATAGAAGTTGATGGAAAAGTGACGGAAGCACGCTCGCCGTAATTAATCGTTTCCACTCTGGCTTCCTGCAGCATCATAAGCGAACGGCAATTAATGGAATAATTAATTAATCGTCAAATGTTTATTTGATTCTGACGTCGTTGGTGCTCACCGATGTTTTAGTATTGAATTGGGGTAAAATATTAGTCTTATAGTTTAGAAATTCAATATGGGATTTCTTTCATCATTTTAATTTTTGATATGAGCTTTCATGTTCTAGGACGGTAATTCCTATTCAAAGAAGATGCATTGTTATATAATAAACCCAAAGTATAGTCGAGGAAAGTATTTTTCTTAATTTTTATTTTTATATTAACCTCAAGTGGACAAAAAAAGCAAATGCATCAGTATTAAATTATCTTTGTGATAATATCTGGGACAGTTCAGTTTTTACAATGCATTGCCAGGAAAGGAACGAAAAATTGTTGTTAGTTTAAGAAGTTGCTGAACCCTAAATTGAACATTGCATTAAACGTCGTTTGCAGACAAAAATATTTACAAATGAAGGAGCATTAAAATACGTTGAGACATTTTACTTTCTATAATATGAAGGAGAATTTTCTATTCGGTTTAAGACGATGCTAATTGTAAGCCGTAAATTAATAAATACCCCTGCAGATTGCTAAAAAAGTATCTTTTAGACATAAATGGGTTATTGGGTTGAGAAATGAGTATGGAGCGTTGTCGTCCACATTTTCGATTTTCTATAATAAATAGGGATGAAAGATCCAGTGGAGCAAATTACTGATTTACCGTCAACACTTTTCGTCCTTCCAAATTGAGTAATAACTAATGAGTGTTCTTTTTCTTAGTAAAAATTCGGCTGGTCCCCAGCTAATATAACAACAATTTAATCAATTATGTATTCTTCGCTTTTGCCCAGGATTTCGTGCGACCGTTCGATCCCCGTTTGCCAGAAATCGAAGAAAAAGTTGTGGAGACGATTCAAACAAAGTCGAAATCTTCAAGAAAACCAAAAACACCCATCGAATTCAAATTATAATGTTTAAACAACATGAATTATTAGTGAAATTTAGTAAATTATGTAAAATCCCAACGCATAACACTAAATTATCAAATCAACCGCCGACAATTAATGCAAATTAATAGTTGCTTCTTTGTTCCGTTGTTTATTGGCTTGTTTTTCGTTGTTTTGCGCGTCGGCGGCACTTTCATTATGCTAATTGACGCCTAATTGTTAGTCTACATAATTGTTACTGTGTATTTAATGCAAATCGAACATTCCGCTCGATTATGCGGCGATTTGATGCAAAAGCGCGAGCGTTTAGCGCATTTGTTCGCCGGTAACAGTCGCGGAAAGAAAGTTTGTGAATCGCGCGCAGCGCGCATCGCAGTCGTACTCGTTTCGTCGTCGGATTTATCCACTTTGGTCTAAAAGCAAACCGATGCGCGTAAATTAAACCTGTGTGAAAATTTCACTTTCCTGCAGTCCTTGTTTTAAACAAATGAAAGCCTTTCATCGGTTGCATCTTGAAATAATGTGCGTTTCTTGTTAGTGCGATGGGTGCGATGCATCTCGTCGGTGTATATTTGGTTGCCTAATGTCACCCACATCTACCCCAACACAAGCTACATAACGCAATTTAACAATTTTAGAAATTAATTCTTATTAATTCGCGCAATATACGCTTTATACAATTTATTTATTGAATACAAATAAACTATAGTAATAATTGTGACTAATTTACTTTATAGACTCTCGATTGTTTATATCAAGACAGTTTAATTTACTTTCATCATTTCTTCTGCTTTAAGTACTTCAAGTACTTCTTAGAGTCATAATTGCTTTCAATATCATCCACAATGACAACTTTTTGTTTTGGCTTTCTGGCTTCCAGTCGAGCTTTCCTTTCAGCTTCAGATAATAACCA
>JARRAA010010020.1:0-16264 GCA_030557295.1 Ecitodaemon sp. MM-2014
AGGTCGGAAATGCGATTAGGAACATCCGGCTCGGGAGCAAAGTTAAATACTGCGCGGACGCCTTTCCGTACGTGGACATCGACTCGAAGATCCAGCCGATTACGAGGGGCGTGATTAGGGTGAAGTTGTTCATCATGCCGAACTTTAAGTGGAGCGTGACTTATCACGGCAAGGGCGCGGAGATGTTCTGGGTGTGGATCGAAGATCCGGACACCGATCAAATTTATCACACCGAAACAATCAGTATTACGAAAAATATCTGCGCGAAAGGCGAGCCCTTGGAGCTGGTGTTCACCGTCCCATTGATCGAACCACGTCCCAGTCAGTATCTGGTTAGAGTCAGCAGTGATCGATGGATGTGTAAGTATTGTATAATGTTAGGACTCGTTGGGATTAATTTATCGACTTTTAGACGCTGTTTACACACATCCGCTGTCTTTCATGAACTTACAACTTCCCGAGAGTTTTACACCGCACACCGACTTGTTAGAGTTGCAGCCTTTGGAGACTTCGGTTTTGAAAAACCCGCTTTACAAGGCGCTCTATCCGTTTAGTCATTTTAATCCTGTACAAACTCAAATCTTCCATTGTTTGTACCACACTGACAATAACGTCCTCCTCGGGGCGCCCACGGGCTCTGGAAAGACAATCGTCGCCGAAATTTGCATCCTTCGCTTGTTCAATAACAATCCAAATTTGAAAGTCGTCTATATCGCTCCTCTGAAAGCCCTGGTACGCGAAAGAGTCGACGACTGGAGGAAGAAGTTCGGCGGGGAATTGAACAAAAACGTTATAGAAATAACGGGGGATGTTACTCCTAGCGGTGCCACCATTGCCGCAGCGAATATCATAATCACCACGCCCGAGAAGTGGGACGGCATGAGTCGCGGCTGGCAGAGTCGCAATTTCATCCGAGACGTTGGCCTGATGATCATAGACGAGATACATTTGTTGGGCGAGGATCGCGGGCCCGTATTGGAAGTGATCGTATCGCGTACGAATTTCATTTCCGATCGCACAGGACGCAAGCTGCGCATCGTCGGATTGTCGACGGCAATGGCGAACGCTAGGGATTTAGCCACGTGGCTTGGCATCTCAGAGGTATCGGAAACTTGACAATAAAACAAAACGCTTTCAGCAGGTATCGTTTACACCGATTGATTTCAGATGGGTTTATACAATTTCCGTCCTTCGGTGCGCCCCGTCCCGCTGGAAGTGCACATTTCCGGCTTTCCGGGGAAATACTACTGCCCGCGCATGATGTCGATGAATCGGCCGACTTATCAAGCCATCAGGCAGCACGCGCCGGACTCGCCGACGCTCGTGTTTTGCTCTTCGAGGAAACAAACGCGATTGACTGCCTTCGACCTCATCACCTATCTGGTCACCGACGCGGACCCAAAGCAATGGCTGCATTGCGACGACCACTCGATGGATCTCATTTTATCCAACGTGCAGGACCCCGACTTGCGACAATTTCTCTCCTTCGGGATTGGAATTCACCACGCCGGTTTGCAGGAGCGCGATCGCAAGACCGTGGAGGAGCTGTTTGTAAATCAGAAGATTCAAGTCCTGATAGCCACCGGCACGTTGGCGTGGGGCGTGAATTTCCCGGCACATTTGGTCGTAATCAAAGGCACCGAGTATTTCGACGGCGCGACCAAGAGATACGTGGACATGCCAATTACGGACGTTTTACAAATGATGGGACGTGCCGGTCGACCGCAATTCGACACGAGCGGCGTGGCGTGCGTCTTCGTGCACGACATCAAGAAGAATTTCTACAAGAAGTTTTTGTACGAACCGTTCCCGGTCGAGTCGAATCTGCTGCAAGTCTTGCCCGACCACGTCAACGCCGAGATTGCTGCTGAAACAGTGCCGACGAAGTCCAATCTGATGGAGTACATGACGTGGACGTACTTTTTCCGGCGATTACTCGAAAATCCCACGTACTACAACCTCCCGGACGTGGAGCCGCAGCGCGTTAATCAGTATCTCTGCGAATTAGTAGATTCCGTCGTCGATGTACTGCAAGAGAGCAATTGCGTCCAAGTGACGAGTGACGTAAGTAGAAATGCAAAAAGTCGAAATGCGGGCGGCTACAATGTGCGCCCATTTTGCGACGAAAGATTCACGCGTAAAGTAGGATGAAATTAGGTCGTTTGTTTTACGTCCGCAGGAGAATAATGTCTACTACGAGTCGACGTTCTTCGGGCAAGTCGCGTCCTATTATTATCTCTCGCACAAGACCATGCTGCACTTTCAGCACGCTCTCAAGCCGAACAACAGCCTGCTGGAGCTGATGACGATCATGTGTCGCGCGCAAGAGTACGCCCTCTTTCCGGTGCGACACAACGAGGATAAAATTAACGCGTGAGTAGAGCGCCGAGAGCGTCGGCGGCGCTGAAATTGCACCATGGTTGCAATTTATTTTATGTGTGTGTGCACTTTTGCAGCGATATCGCTAAGCGCTTAAGTCTGAAATTGCACGGCGAATCCTTCGATTCCCCGCACGTCAAGGTCTACATTCTGCTCTACATGTATCTGAGCGATTTGGAGTTGCCCAATCAGGAGTACATCGTCGACTGCAAGAGCGTCCTGGACCAAGCCTTGAGGATATTACAGGTAATAACCGTGTGCTTGCACTACGGAAACGTATTGATTGAAATTTTCTAGGCGATGGTGGACATAACATCTAATTCCGGGTGGTTGGCATGCACTTTACGCATCATAAACCTGATGCAGATGATGGTCCAGGGGCGATGGATAAGCGAGCCGGATCTTTTGAACATCCCTAAAGTGACCGCGGCGAGTCTGCCGTCGCTCGTACGCGAACTGCAGACGGAATTGCGCGATACGGGTATCGATTGTTTGGCGAAATTGCGACACGCAGCTGTTAGAGATGAACATCATGTGCACAATGCGTTGATTAACGTTTACGGCGGCCAGACTGCCGAGCACATGAAAAAGTTCGTGCGGAATTTGCCGTGGGTGGAAGTCACTTTTGCAATTCGCGCTGTCGACCAGGAGGATGACTCAAGCGCGAATCAAACGGATGACAGCATCGTTTTGCCGCCGGGCTGCGAATGCGACGTTACGATTGAGTTCACGCGCAAAGGGGATGCATCGCTCGAGGTGCAAAGTAAAAAATTCCCCAAGCGCAAGGACGAAGGTTGGTTCGTCTGCGTCGAATTGAAGGAAGAACTCGCCGCCGTCAAACGCGTGACGATGAAACGGAAAGGAAGCGCTAGCGTGCGCATAACTACGCCAAACTATCAAGGAAACTTTGTCTATACCTTGCTGCTAATTTCCGACTCTTATTTGGGTCTCGATCAACAGTACGACATTCCGATACAAATAAAAGCTTCCACATAAGAAATCAAGCTGTTTGCAAAGAACTTACAGAGAACAACATACGAAAAGTCAATGTGATTGTGATATTTTACTATTGTTATCATGAGTAAATAATAAATGAGTTAAGTTTATGAAGGAATTGTGTCATCCCGTCCTACCTACGATCCTCCGGCACGGCATTCAATGCCGCCCGACAAATTGTATAATTCCTCGCATCCTTTTTAACCGCGCCGCGTCCAAGTGCGAAGTAATTCGACTTAAAACTACGCGCGCGGAAATTCGCACGTACATTCCGATAAAAATGTGCGTCGTGCGTGCGCTCTCGATTTTCGCGCTGCTCGCTTTGAGCGCGCAGACGAGGGCAGCGGAAAACGTTACCGATAGCAACGAAGCGCTGGATAAAAACATCACGGAAAGGACGAGCGGCAAGACGTATTTTATTCAGCTGAAAAAAGTGCTCTCGAACGCCGACGACGACAACACCGAGAAACAGTACGTGAAGATAAATCACTACCGGAACTCCCAAGGTGCGGACGGCTTCAAGGAATTCAGGGAAGTGCACGAGGAGGAATTCATTCGCAAGAAGTATCACGATTTGTTCAGTCCGCCCATACCGGAGAACATACGCGAGGCAACCGTGGAAAACGTTAAAGTATGACTTATCATTAAACAGAACATGATAACATGAAACATAACATAGCGAGACTTGTTATTACTGTTTTTTTTTGTCTTGTTTTGTTTGTAGCTGCTGGAGAAGAAGCAAAATCCGAACAGGATCGACGACGAATGGGTGTTGAACACAAACAGGACGGTCTATGACTTACCAAACATCACTCAGGACATTTACGAAGCCATGTTGGAAAACAATAAGCACAACTCTGTCGTTAACGCGTCAACGGTGAAGTTCTTCTTCGAACGCGACACTAATCACTCGTCGAACATCATCAGATTTAATATAGAGTCCTTGGTGAACACGAGCGATGTTATTGTCGACGCGGAGCTGTATGTTTACAGGTACCAAGGCACAACTGATATGCGTCGGTCAGACATGCGCAAACGACTTAATCGAATTCAAATTTCAGATTACCAAGAGAAGACAACACCACACGACTAAGCACATCCGAAAACGTTGTGAGACTGTACCAAATGACGGAAAACTCAGAGGAAAGTAACGAAGATTATAATTCGACGACGGTATCCGCCCCAGACGTCCACAAACTCGCCAACGTCATCTACATATCCTCGAGCTACGAAGGATGGCAGGTGTTTAAAGTAAAAACGGTCGTGAACAACTGGCGCAACGGCGACGACAATCTAGGATTTTTAATTTCTACGGTCGACGCGCACGATCGCGAGGATCAGGTGGAATTCGCGCATCGTGAGCGCAACGGCGGCAAGTATCAACCTACCTTGGTGGTGTACCTAGATCGACAGGTGGCTCCTAACCGAAAGTCGGTCCTGCGTCGCGTGCGCAAACCGTTCCGTCCCATAAGACGCGGCGAAGCCCACTCGAAGAACCCATGCCGTCGTCACGTCTGGTACCTCAGCTTTCACGAACTGGGCTGGAACAACTTCATCATCGCGCCCGGCGGCTTCATGGCGTATAAATGCGACGGCAGTTGTCGCTCACCCTCGGGGAGTAGTTTCTCCAACCACGGCAAACTCCTGAGCATCATGGAAGGCCGGGCCGGCAACGCGCTGATGCCTTGTTGCGTTCCTAGCAGTTACAAGAGCATTCTAATCATGTTTTACGACAAGGAGAACAACGTGGTCATCAAGGAATACGAAGATATGGTCGTCAACAGTTGCGGCTGTCGCTGAAATGCTTTTAGAAGAAATCTCGAACGATTGTTTGACTATTAGAACCATGGCACACATTAACTATGTTTAAATCCGTTTAATATGATCACATTTTATTGTACAAATTCTATTTACACGTGTTTCATTTATGTATAATCATAATATATACGTTTATATGCAACAATGTGATTTTCATGATTAAAATCGCTATAAAATGGCCGAGAGAAATCATTAACACAACTGCTTACACGATACGATCGCTCGAAATCAAGTTATACTTAAAATTAAGTAAATTATACTAGTTTACTTAAATAATTCGTTTTAGCAAATTAAGTATAAAGTAAAAGCCATTAAAAGGAGGCTGTTAACAACGCATTGCCTAGCAACGTCGTGATATTATTGTGAAAGCAGGAAAAAGTCATAAATTAATTAAAATACTTGCCGTACTACCAACAGACTCCTTACAATGCCTTCGACTCTAGGGAATTAAATAATTATCGTTTTAAATTCGATCAATTTAAACTCGAAAACGTCGGATCCGATAAAAATGTTCGATAATGTATACAATTTGCTATAAACATTTATATATTTCGTACGCGACATCGAGTCATATTGTAAAACGTGGAAAATAGTGTTTTGAGCACGAATTTTATTTCTAGCAACAAACCGTTTGAAATTAACCGTCCAAGCGACTCGGACGCACCAAATAAATAACATCCTCTAATAAAATAAACAAAATCTGCTCTTTCAAAACAATTTTTCCTGTGAAATTTCAAACGATTTGCGTCCAGAATACGTTTGGACCGGTTTCAACATTATTGTAACACAGAGATGTTTAAAATGTCAGCGTGTTACATTCCGGGTTAGATTTTTAGATAATAAATTTAGGACTAGAATTTCTTGTCTTCTCACTTCCGTTATCGCGCACGCGTTGGCGCTCCGTCTCGTAACCAATGCAAATACATTATAAATCGATTAAATAGTGTTCTGCTTGTATAATTGTTTAGTGGTGTAGTAAACGTGTATACGAATTAGTTTAAGTTTGACGTAAAAGAGTACGTGTTGCTATAGTACACATGAATTCGGATGGACGTCGGGCGGCGGTCTCCGCATGCATGAACTTCCCACTCCCCGAAAGAAGCAAGTTCGTCGCTTCGTCCTTGCGGCCTGACCCGAAACTTTAAGTGCCATACTCAATATTCGGTCTGGTCTTATCAGTCTTATACGATGAACTCGCGAAAGTTTACGTTCGCTTTATAGTTTTGAGGGTTTTACCTGGGCGTCACCAGTTAAAGGTTGCTTTCGAGACATAGGTACGGATATGTATTACATAAATTCCCCGCGTTATCGAGTTGCAATAAATTAAATAAATAGTATCGTGCAGTAAACTTGCTACGCGTCGAGGAGTTAAGTTTCCTCGATGTCCGACGGAGGATCGAGGGCAGTGTGGAGGCTAACGCTCACGCCCCGGTTTAGACTTACAGCTGGGTAGAACACCCCGTAGAGGTCTTGAAAGGCGACCGTGCCTTGCGGTTCCTCGTTGACGTAGAACGACAGGATGTGCCGATCTAAGTCGAGGAGGACTCCGACGGTGCTCCCAACGGCGATGCCGCCGTCGACGCGTTGCTCGTGCCCGCCGGCGTGTTGGAACCAGGAGCGTTGACGGTCAATGTACATGGCCCAACCCTTATCGTCTTTACCTGAGAAACATTTCAAAAATTAGAGCCTATTAGAAAGAGGGGATGGCACAAGCCGTACCTAACATCTTGTCCCTCGCAACATCAATCCGAGCGATGCCGAAAGCGGGATCGGTGTCAGCGTCAAATTTGTCAATCGTGAACTCCCAGTAGTGGACGCCTCGACTGAGACCGACGCTCCCCAGAGCGACGCGATGTTCCCACCCTTCGCCGGTGACCGTAACGCTGTCCTCGGAGTAGTGCAGGCCGGGACCACTCAGCAGGGGATCAAACGCGAACCACGCCACTGCGAGAGCAAACAGGCGCACAAAAGTTAAGAAACAAATCAAACATTTGCCCCGGCGTACATTCTGCAGTGTTTGCGGTTGCGCATCAAGAAGCCGGGCGCGTGCATTCTCCTCGTGTGTGCATCTTGCATAAATGGAATGAAAAGCAAACACCGACGGTATGCATACATGCTAGTGCAAGCGCGCATTTAATAACGTTTCAATTCGCTAAAACGGTTTGAATCCGCGCCGCGTTGTTAGTCTGAAGACATCAAAGCGCGGATAAACAAGCGCGCATTCGCGCAATAGTCGCAATAATCATGTAATAATGCTACTTATGTCGACGTAGGGCGTCGATGCTCCTAAGTTCTAACAGCGTCGAAAGGCGTGCGGCCCGTCCCGCCACATCCTGCAACATTCTGCAACCTACAACGTCGGTATTAGCCCTTTGTGAGCATTACCGACTGTAATAACTGAACGGCAGCCGCACGCTTTGATTGCCGTACGCAAAGGGCGGGAGAGAGAGAGAGAAGAGGGAAGACGCGGGGTATGGTTGATACTCACCGTCGGCTGTTTGCAGACCGATTAGCTCACTGTATTCGCCCTCGCCGGAGCTGTTGAACGCCTTCACGCGCGCGTTGTACATGCAGTGGAAGTGCAGCCCGTCGACGGTGCAAATCGTCTCGATGCCGCAGTAGACTTCCTGAAAAAGCGCGCGAAACGAACCTAATTAACAAAACGGCATTTGTATCATTCATAATTAAACGCCGGTCGGGCCACGCCGAAAATCGTTAATAGATGTTTCAGGAACGGGAGGGTGAGATTTCGGAACGGGACCGAAGGAGGGCATCCCCTAGGGATTATTGCATATTTTTGGGTACTCAATCCTCCGGCCCCCCAACCCCTATTTTTGATGAAACAGTGCGTACTCGATGTGCAGTTGTTAGATAACGAAATTTAAGTTTTCGGACATTTTCGAAAGCGTAATGAATACCTAAATCAAACATTGTTGAACGTTGAATAGCTGAAGGATGTTTATGGATGGAATAAGCTGGTAAAATGTGCATTTAGTGCCTCGGAGCACAAAGTTGCCGGAACGGCACGGCGCAAAATGAACAATGAAATTTATACGCGCACGAATGTCGTGACGGGCGGCGGGGACGGCGACCGGAAGAGCGTTTGCGAGTTTTATGCTTTTATAATGTTATAAAATCGGGACGTGTGCCGACCCCGGCCGCACGCTGCAATTTACCGCCAATGTCACAGCCAGACAACCCTGCAATTACCTTCGCCGCGCTGCCGCCGCCGCTCGCAAATTCGCGAACGAGCGCATAAATAAAGAAAACGAGCGACGCAACCGCGCGGCTCAAACGAGACGGCATCAAATGCGTTTTTAACGTGCGGATTTTTATCCGGGACGTCATCATCCATCGACGTGCGTTGCGGCCAGTAATTAAATACGACGCGAAATTGGAAATCGGGGAATCACGTCAAACGACGCCGCCGTTAATGAGTTAATTCGATATTCAAATTCGACGCTGATTCGGTTTTAACGCCGGCCTCATCCCCCGCCCCCGACGACGAAGACCCGCACAGGTTACCGCAGGGGTGAATAACCCGACGCTCTAATATTCGTAACGCAATTAAATATGACGAAAGCCATGGTGGCGCGGCGGTAATGGCGTCGAGCGACGCTGGCGCCGCGTGCGCCAGAGATAGGCAGTAATTAAAATAATTAATTAACCAATTTACACATGCACACTATGACAGGAATACCATTAGTCGAAGATATGAGCGCGGAATGCGTCGCGACGCGCGTCGATTTTCGCTCGACGGCGCGGCAATTTGTGTCAATATTACGAGGGCATAAATTACCGCGACGGGGATGCGACGACACCGGGCGCCGATTTGCGCCGAAACGTGATTAACGACACGGCCATATGTCGCCGATCGGATCATGACTCACGATGTAGCGTGCACAAATTTCGCCCAAATCGCCGACTGCCACTAAATAAAAACCCATAGCACTATAGATCACCGGATGGGGGGGCGAAATTCTCTATTGACCAGTAAATAGTAAAATGCGTGGATTTTATTTCTGGGAGATATTCAATGCCAAAATTTGATAATTACGAAGAGCGCATTTTCTCGGTGGGCTTTTATGGATATTAAACCGGAGAAACTTACCCGGAACTCCCCCCCGTTGCCGTCGTCCAACTCCAACACGTACCCCTCGACGTGCGACTGCGGGGGCGGCTGCCAGGCGACAGTCACCGAGTTGTTTTCGGCGCTGCACTCCTCCGGAATTATTGTCGGCGCGGCCGGCGCTGCATGAAAACACGCATTAAACACGGAGTGCAACATGTGCGGCGGATGATAAACGAGCGCAAAAATGGCACATAAATACGAACTAAGTTTTCGTCGAACGCAAAAATCAAACGAGAAATCAACCAAGAGAATATCTGATCGTCTGCCATTACCTGCGGGCACTCTCTCTTCGCCATCTTTGTAAGCTACGCCATATTAAATCGTTCGTTAAGACACATCAAACATCGTCCGATAAACCGAATGGAACTTACGCTTCATCTGAATGAAATTAAGCTGATCGATGGCGCGATGCACGGACTTATCGTCGAGGGTGAGATCGAAGTGCGGCGAGACCCTCGGAGCGGTCCATTCCTTGTGCCAGGAGTGATCGGTGTTCGCCACGCGTGAGATCAACATGCCGCCGACCTAAAGCCCATCGTAAAGTTAATTTCTAGTTTACGTAACGAGGTTACGTCTGATTATTGCGCACCTGGAGGAAAGCCGCGCTGTCGGTCTCCTTCAACGCCTCGATGCAGAACTGAAGCAGACCGGTAGTTTGTTGCAGGCGCACGGTGCACGTCCCAACTTGCTCCTTCAAGGCGCGCACACGCAACTCCTTGTCCTGACGGATGCACTCCAGAAGTTGCGCTCGGCGCACGTGGATCGCCTCGATCAGCGCCTCGCATTGTGCGGACACGGTCCGCTCGAATTCCAGGCAATTCTCCTATAGACACAGAGGAACAGATCCGATCAGAAGTTGGGAATTGGAAATGGGTTAGCATAGCAATATGAGAAACTGTATCGCAATAAAGTTTCCTCTAGCGCCAGACTCGTAAGTTTGAGTCGTAATTAAATCACAAACGTTTGTTTTCTAACAGAATTTAATTAACTCAAGCCCAGACCTAAGATTATCGCGCATTGTTGTCGTGATTAGCTAAGTTTACTTGAAAAGTGACCCAGTTTTGTCGAGTTTTGAATCGCAAGTTTCGAAATTAATATCAGACGCAAAATACTTACGTTGACTTTGTCGCTCATGCCTTTGAGCCGCTGGATGAATTCCGTCGTGGAGCGCGCTCGTTCCGAAAGCTGCTGAAGATTGTGCGATAATTCAGTCTGTAACAGAAACGCCACGTTCATGATTCGAATCTCAAATCTCCGACTCAACTATTGTCCAACGCGGCACGCCAGTGCGTGCACAAAGGGCGATAAATTCGTAACGTTTTAATTAAATCCGAGGACTGTCGCAATTACGACAGGTCCCATTACATTCCAATCATTCCTACTCAAACCAAACAAAAATTGTTAAGGATCGCAACGACGTGGGAGATTTATTTAAATGAATCCATACGAAAATGTAGTCGAACCGCCAGGGATTGAGTTATGCGCAGGTTATGCCCGTTAACGCGCACAGCTTCCGGGTCAATTTCGCTTCCGTTTATGCAAGAGTCGCCCCCGCTGCCGCCCTCACCGCCGGCGTTGTATTATCCCGAAGGCAAACATTCGAAGAAGCGTCGGAAGTGCACGCGGCTCGCAGAAACAGAACAAGCGCTGTCGGAAGATAATACGAGGTAAGGGCTGTTAAAAGCACCCTTCCCCGGAGGATACGCCAGACCCCAACGACACGAACGCTCTCGACACCCTCGCGCGACGGTAAAACGCAACACAATCCGAACGTAAACACACAAAACGAACGGCGGATGGAGGTTACGAAAAGTATCCGAGTAATTTCTAGTCTCGCGCGTGGAGCAACGCCAGGAGGAGAGGTGTGGAAAGAGCTAAACATTCCAAACGTTCTCGGTACTTCCCCGCGTTGTCTCCTCCCTTCGGCTGCTTCGACTATATTGCGGCCGGTCCGATATATTGACCTAAAGTGCCGGAGAAATGCCTGGATATTTCGAGCCGACGTCAACTAACGCGACTAACACCCCCGACGTCACGCCGAAGAAATGAGAGTGGGTCATAAAACGTGCAGTAGATTGTCCTCCTCCTCCTGTTAGCCTCGGCAGTTCCAAAAACGGAAAACTATCGCCGTCGTAAATCGCCTAATTTATTGAAACGTCGTATATTTCGCGCGGGCTTTATCGATAATTGATGCAGGGGGTTGACAGCATGCACCTGAGAGTGACAACAAAATGGCGTCGTGAATCAAGGTAATCGCCGCGCACCGCAAAGAAAACAAAATGGAGGACGCCGCAGCAAAACGACGCGTCGATTTCGCACGGCGAAATAAATTCAAACGAAACGAACTCGTTACTCAGAAGAGTCGCGAGGTCAGCGATAACGTTGATAATGCTAAATAATCTCTTCCGGGTCGCGTCGATGGCGGTAGGAGCACCGCGCATTATTCCGGCGCGACAGCAGCGCGTCCACATTGTATCCACCTAGCAGACAATGACTTTATAAATATATCCCCGACACGACACCACCGGTGGCCAGCCGCAGTCGCGGCGCGCGCTTTTTGCTCTCCCGGCGACACCACCCTCGGCAAGTCATTTATCATTGATCACTGGCGCGCCGCCCCGGACTTGACAATGCTATCGGGCGCTCATTTCCACTACAATAACTCAAGCGTCGGTGCGCCCGACGATGAGCAAACTTTGATTGCTTTCTGAACGAGTGAACGAAACCGCGCGGCGGCGACATCTAGTTTCGCGTAGTCAGGCCAACCTCAAAATTTAGAACGCGGACATTAGAAAAAAAAACACACACATTCGACGCGGCAACTTTGTCGCTTGCATGCGTAATGAGGGAGAAAACTCGATTTGCGCCCGGCGAGCCGCTTTATCACGCCGGAATAATCACACACGTGAGCGCCAGGAGTGCATCAGGAGGGCGAGCGACGAGGTAATTAAGATTAATTGGAAAATTTAGGCAATTTGCGTAATTGAGCGTCGTAAAACTGCATCTGAACTTCCAACGTGCAGACATTAACATTCCCTCGTTACATCAAATTATCTACGGAGCAAAGAATAAAAAAAACAAGAACGACGCAAAAACCGCTAGTGAACTGTGTGTTGGGTTTCCTACGTTGAAGTCTATTCAAACAAACATTGCTTTGTTGTCGGCGGCGTTCACTGACGAAAACTTTGCGCCGCGTGGTTGAAGCGAAGCTGAGAAAGCTTCAAAACCGAAACCAAAACCAAATCCTCAACCTCAACCAAAACCGACGAAGACTGGCTCTCAGCTGCGGGATAAACTTCAACATCGGCGCCTTGTCCCGAGGATCTTCGTCCTTAAAAGCCATTATCACACGAACTCTACCCGAAAAACTTTGGACAATTTCCTGATTGAAAATTAGAAATCGCTGAATCAAAAATTCGGCGAAATTGCACCGAGTTATGCAAATTTATTGGGGCGCACGCAAGCGTCGAAAATTGAATACAGAAAATTGTTATTCCTGCATTGATTACTCCCAGTGCATCGACGAGCGATTTTCAGCTGAGCACGCGCGTTTCTTCACGGTCCCGAGGACTCGAGGGGCGAGGGCAGATATGAATTTTCTGATAAACTTAACGCCGACTCGACTCGAGTGGTTCATTAAATGCACGTGGGCGACGATTTTCTAAGGGCGATACGCGCCGATACTCCTTGAGGGGTGGCACGAACTTCCCTCCACAACATCCCTCCGCGATCCGACGTCGATACGTTCAATACGGCCGATCGGAATTTTTCCAGCCGCGACAAATTGGTTCAACTAGACCGCACGCAAAACGTCGAGCCGAAAAATACCCGAATCAGCAAAACGTATGCAGCCAGTTACGCAATACAACTGTACGTGAAGTTGCCTGTACCATTGCACGGACGACCGAAAACGTGATAAAAGCTCGCAAATTAAATTACATCCCTCTTGAAATATGCGCCCCGCGAGTGCGGCCTTTCATAACCGAAAGGACTTATTAGTCCCCGGCAGTCGTATTTACGTATTCATTTGACATCTGCGCGAGGGTGGAAAATAACTTACTGCGTCTTAAGTATTTACTCGCAGCGGCGTTAATAAATTAAGAGAATTAAGTCGCGGATTGCAACCTGTCGTGAAGTCCCGACTTCTCGAACGCTCGCGCTCGACCGTTGATAGCGCAGAGTCGGGACTCGACGTCGAGGGGTTAAAATGCACGTGCCCCCCAAAGGTAGCACGTCCCGCCGTATCGAGCCCGGAGGCGGCGAAGGGGAGACCGTTATCGCCGCACCGCACCCACGACGTTATAATTACTTAGAACTCCCGAGAAAATATCAAAACATCAAGACAGGAAGTCTGGCAAAACGCGACGCATGTAAAACGAACGGAAAGTGAAACAACGTCGAAAAGAACCTCAGACAACGACCGAAGGGTGGTCGTTCCGCGTTGGAAAATCCTTTTCCGTGCAATTTCCTTCGTTCCCCGAGACGCAGCGTCGTCTAAAACAATTAGAACTCATCGTCGAGCACTCGTCTCGCTAATAATTAATGACTCGCCGGTTTTCGTCCGATTGTCACGGGACAAAGTTATGATGACAATCATGACGAATTAGGTACATCCGCAAGAAGTTTTAGACAACCACGCAAGCAGCGTCGTCGAACAAAAAGCCTACTAATGTTTTGCGCGTTTTGTTTGTCTCCAAGGCGACCGATAATCAAGTCAAATCGAACGTCGTCTCGGGGTGTCATTACAAGGAAAAAATATGGGAAATTCGGCACAAAGTTAGAGATTTTCGCAGAAGTTTGGAAGGGGCTCCGGGCAAATTCAACCGATCGTTTAATGGAATAATAATTGAATTTTTTCAATTCGAATTCGAGCATGACTTCCCGGAGGAAACAGCAAGAAACTTGTGAGTTCTTTTAAAGTCTTAGGTCTCGACCCTCCGGCAAGCCCGAGGAACTTCTTGAACTTCTTCTAATTTCGTAAAAGTAAAAAATTTATCGCCCCAAACTTTCCGACCAAAATCCGTCTGCGTTTCAGGTGCGAACGATGCGATGGACATCTCCGAACGTCTGCGGCTTCTCTCCCTGCCGAACTCACACCTCGTCGAGGCGGTCCTCAAGGAGCACTCGCACGTATTCACCGACGACTGCCGCGACCGCCTGCGGAATCTCCTCCAAGTGATTGTGAACGTCAACACGACGACGAAGAAAAAGTTCGACAAGCTCGACGAGAATTTGCGGACGTTTTCGTGCAAGAATTTGGTAGGCAAGCGCCAGGGATGCACGGCACGCATTAGTGTTAATTGTCGGATGATAATTTGCAGGAGGAACGCCTGAAAGACATCAAGGCAGAGGGGAAGGCCAAGAAGAAACACGAGGCGCACTCGCAGACCGAATCGATGACTGACGACACCGAAGATCTGCCGAAAACATCCAGCATGATTTGTAACGTTTCTTCCACGGAATTCGAGCAGGATTTGCAGCTACACCGGGAGGGCACCCAGTCAAAGCTTCCGGCGAGGGTCAGTCAAAGTCCGAGCGAAGTCGAAGTGTATCACGTCGATGTTGTCAATAACAAAAGTGGTCCGTGTTGCGGCGATAACGACGCCAACCTCGAGGTTCTCTTCGAAGGATTGATCGCCCTATCGGACGAACAGGCTAACAACACAAATCTACTGGATTCTGGTGACCTTGTGGAGGGCGCAGAAGACAAGGAAAATAAGCACGTATCCAGGAAGGACACACAGATCATCAACAAGAAACCACCAAGGACAGCGTCTTTAATTCCTAGAAGGTTAATTCCTACTAACTCCAGTAAAAATCTAGTAAACAAGATGCGAAAGTGCATGCATGTGTTTAGAAAATTCTTTTCAAAGTCGCACGAGTAGATTTCAGTTGAAAATTGCCGATTACTTTCGCAACTAGATGCGAAAGTATTTTCGAACCCAAACGAGTCATGAAACATGTTTAATTTCATTTGTTTTTAATTTGTTTCGATTTGAGAAGGGTCCGGTCAAGGAATTTGTCCACCCCATGCGCGGAAAAGAAGAAGCCCGCACCAGCACCCCGCAGACGCAGCGTGCCGTCGAGACAACGCACCACGCCGAATCCTTCACCGGAGAGACAGAGTCATCGGAGTCGCGAAACGACCAGAACGGTGCTGTCTGCTAAGACGGGCAGAACGAAAGCAACGCCGCCGCCGCCGCCAGCGAAGACGATGCCGACGGAGGCGGCGACTGCGCCCGCTGCGAAGGAAAAGGAGGCGGCGACGCGCGGCCACTCGAAGAAGCGCGTTATTAATGTCCCGTCGCTGGCAGTCCGAGCCTACGTTGCATTAATCATGGACATGCAACGCAACTGCGCCCTCTACGAAACTTTCCGAAGTAAATCATTCGGAATTCATTTGCGCTTCCGGCAACAACTGGATTCGTTTCAATTAGGAAAAAAAACTGTCTTAATAAATTATCCGCACACCACTCCCCCAAAACACTAGGGGGTTGTTCTAAGTTGAAAGAACAGAAAATCATAATCTCAAACCTTCAAAATGCTCAACAATATGATAAATTCTCTGCCCTAATAATTAATTTCTGCTTTCTAGAAAACCTCATAAAACCCATCGAGCTCTACAAAGAGCCCTACATGAAGGCCGCGTACAACTGCTGGATGGACTACATGTGCTACGTGAAAAACACCCTGGACTACCTCCACCCGTACATCATGAACCTCGTCCACGCGCACTATACGCGCGACAGGAACGACCCGGTGCTGCGCGAATTCGGCACCAAGCTGCCCAAAGTGTTGGTCAACAGCGTGAAGAGCATCAAGGCGTGGAGGATCGCGCTGCAGGAGACCATCGATTGCAGCAGCAAGTTGTTCGCGAACGAAGTCGCTCGCGGCGACGCGCTCAAACTCTACGAACGCTACTACGAAAAGATCGGCGGG
>JARRAA010010024.1:0-15920 GCA_030557295.1 Ecitodaemon sp. MM-2014
ATTTTTCAAATAAATAAAGTCATATAAAATATTTACAATTGTTATGGGGAAATTTACCTGCACATATTTACATAATGATTATTACAGGTTTGTTCATGATAGAAGGTAGAAGCCAGACAAAAAAAATGTAAAACGGGATTAAAAATGTTTACTGAAATAAATAATTCGTTGGCATATAAAAACGACACAGTTATTCCCTAGTCCATTATCGTATCGCATATATCCAGAACTTCAAAAAGTTATATTTCTAGTCTTAAAATGAAAATAATGGCAGTTTTATTAATCACCCTAGTATTCTTGCAATTAGTGCCAAATACACGTCCAGAAAATGCAGAAAATTTCGAAAGCAATGAGGAGGATTTTGTCCCAATGGACGGCGCAAGAGAATGTAAATTACATCCACAACTATTGGGATACTAAATAGCAAACATAGGTCTAAACAATTGATATTTTAAATATATTATTCAGGTTATGACACGGATCCAAATGCAGTCCACGAAAACTGGGGCAATGATTGGCAGAATTATTAATACATCGACGTCTGCATAAATAATGTCTATGTTGTCCGTTCACAAACAGAAAGTTCACAAATAAAATAAAATAAAATAAAATAACAAAAACATGTTTTTAATATGAATGAAGTTTACATTGTTAACAAGAAGTCGTATATAAGACGAGCGTTCAGTGGGAAAATCATCACAGCAATTTGAACCATCCTCAAGTCAAGATGAA
This sequence comes from Ecitodaemon sp. MM-2014, assembly GCA_030557295.1. Taxonomy (NCBI): domain Eukaryota; kingdom Metazoa; phylum Arthropoda; class Insecta; order Coleoptera; family Staphylinidae; genus Ecitodaemon; species Ecitodaemon sp. MM-2014. The sequence goes on from JARRAA010010024.1 coordinate 733, forward strand.
CTTCTACTTCCTCCTCACTTTCATCGCCATGGTCGTCGGCGTGGTTTTGGCGAGTCCCCACCGGGTGCATCACGCAGAAACTCATAAAACTAATACCAATATCAACCATCAAACGCACCATCACCAGGCAACCCATGATTAATCCGCGCAAAGATGATAATCCGTAAGTTTTGATTATTCCCGCTTTGTTCTTGAAGTAATTATGATACCTAACTATTATTTCAGGACTATTTATTCCACGCCGCTCAAATACGATTGTAAACAAACTATTTAACTATGCGTAAATAAATTATTATCAATTGCAATTCGAAAAATATTACGAACGTTCTCGTCCGCATAAATTTGAATGCAGTCTCGCAGTAAATAGCAAGTTTTTCAGCGTTCGCAGACAATCCGCGGATCTGCGCCAGATACACATCTACGCTGCACCGGCCGAGCAAGGGGCGGCGCACCTTAATTACTAAAATATGTAAAGTGCGCCCGCATTTGAATATGGAATAACTCGCGCAATTTATAGAATTGTCTGCGCGCCGTGTTCCGGCGTTCAGCGGCGGCCGCATTTATAACAATAATGGGATGCATTTCGGTTTTTACCGGCCTCGCGCTTCGCCGCCGCCGCCGCCTAATATCTCTATGTTTGCGTTGCGCCGCGCCGTGCTTTTATTGCGTTCGCGTTTCGCCGCCGCCCGGCTGCATTTTCGCGCGCCGACATTAACCGCATATTCATACAATCGCGTCGGTTTGTTTTTCCGCCCGGCACCTGCAGGCCGGGGCGCAGCGCACGGAAATTGCCGCCGTCCACGTCCGGCGAAGAAATTGGTTTTAATTCATTAATAGATAAAACTTGATTACGCGCGCCAGTTCGGGTATTTTCAGCTCGCATTAGCCGGCGGAAAAAAATCGAGCGATAAAGCGAGGACGAAAAAAACTATTCATTGAGCAATCGAGGGTAGTTTTTAGTTAATTAAAGTCGTCGCTTTTAGCTACGTTCCGCGCTAGTGCCTGGCCGCGAGTTCCGGGAAAACGCAGCATTTATTGGGTTAGCGGTTCGACGAATTTTCCCCGACATTTACATGCAAAGTGGCACAATATCAACGCATTTCGCGCCCCTCGAGTGCAGCGGGCGAGGCGTCGGCACGTCGGCGAGCGCGCCGGCCGCCACACCGGATGCGATATGGAATTTCCCCGCCCCGAGAAGAGCTAAACAAGTTAAATTGCGATTCGCGGAGACAGTTAAATTGATCACCGAGCCGAAACTATGCGCAAATCATTAATTACTAGCTGCAATTTGCTCTTTTGTCGTTTTGCGCCCGAGAAACTATTCCCGCCTTTATTGAATCTCAGTCGTTATTTCGGGAGGCTTAGCGCGGGCGCCGCCGTCGCCGTCGCCGCCGCCGACGCGACATAAAGCGGCGCCGTTAATGGTTTGATGAGTTTACCGCGCCGAAGTTTCTTATTGCACATTCATAAAGGCACTAAACGCGCGCGGCGCGCGGAATCTACACGCAAGCGCGCGCGCTTAATTTATTTCGCAAATTGAACGTCGCGATGCACCCGACCCGCATTATCATATACTTCTAATCGTATACAGGACATGACAATTCGCCGCAACTTTTCAGGTTCCAACGCGCTTTTATTTCCGCATGCCCGGCGCCTTCACAACGCAAACTCGCGTTCAAAGGGGAGCAGAAACAAGGAAATTAATTAAATTCGAAGTCATTTGAATCACGAGACGTATGTTTATTTGTATATCTGCCCCGAATCTTCCATCTCACGAGATGGCACGCAATATCACTATCCATTAATTATAACCCGGCGCCGGCGCCGCGGGCGAGCTCCAGGTGATAATCCGCAGCGCGCTTCCCTGCAAACTATTCACGAGCGCGACGGCGGCGCCGGACCAGTTGTAGTTTGTTACATAATCAGATATCTTAGCTAATGGCCACTACCGAGCGCCATCTACTAAACGCGAACGTGCGCACATTGCGCCCTCTCACATCCTGCTTCAATTCCGTTTCAATTCGGCGCGCTCCTTCCCCTTCCGCCCCTGGTAAATAGGGCATATTTCGGCGATTATATTTACGACTTTTATTAATCTATCGGCACGATCTATAATTGCGATCGTTCGGCGCGCGCTTCCCGGCGCCTCCGCGCGATAAATTCGACGCGAATGTTCAATCATTAAAGATGATCCCCATTAAAGGATAATTGAATACGACCTCGAGGCATGACGCATGCGTAAAGCCGGCGCCGAGTGTATAAAATTTAACGAGCAAACGACTTGGACCATTACCAGCCGTTCGCGAGGACGTTAGCGCGCTTCGGGCCGCCGCCGCCGCGGAGATAGTTAGGCGGGCGAGGCTTTTGGCGATCGCGGCGCGCGAATAACGTAGTGCGCGATATTAGGGCCGCCATCGGAATGGGACAGTTTCATTACGCGCCGCAGCCGCGCCGCCTCCGCCGCCGCCGTCCTATCTGCAATGATAACCCGGTTATTAGCCAGACGCAGAGTCGAAAACGCTGCGAATGTTTATGTAGTTGCGGGCATCAAGCGGCACATCGGCGGTCGGGGGGCTCTACGGTCGACCTCTGATAAACGGTTTTCGAATGCCTATATCCAATAAATGTAAATCACCGAAATGCAAATCTGATCTGATGGCGAAGCCGGCGTGGCGGGCACGCCGAGATCAAAAATGATTTGCGAAATTGGCATCCGCCGATTGTGGCGCGCGCGCGCGCTCGCCGCCCCACCGCAGCAGCATTCGCCCGCTTTAAACTGTATTAACCGCTGGGATAAATAATATTTTCGCAAATTGATTCTGAAATCGCTCGGCGCATAAAAAACGTTAATAAATTTAGTTCTCAGCGGGGGATTGAGGCTGCAAAGGGGAGAAGTCAATAACATCGCTGCAATTTGTTAAGAAAGCGGCGGGGAATCGAATAAAATCAACCGGAGAACCGGTAATTAGCCGAGAATAAATGTTTGCTCGTGGCTAAGCGAATATATTTCATGCGCGGCGCGGCATTAGAGTGCAACGAACCAATTGACCTCATTTATGGTGATGAAAATCATACACGCTTTCCTTGGCTCGCAGGTACGAGCCGCCGGCCGGCGGTGCAGCGACTTTATCGATCCTTAAAATATTGCCGGAAATCTCGCATTTTTCCGCGCGGCTATTAGCGGGCGGGCGCGTTCGCCGCGCGCAATTAACGGGCGCCATTCGTCACGGCCGCGCCGCTCTGTCGGCGCCATCTCGCGCTGATGAATTTCATAAATAATTCGCGCGCGCAATTCCGGACGCCCGCGTCCAATCTGCAGGTGAATGCGCCGAACGGCTGAAAGTTTCAGCGACAATGTATTCGCGCGCATCGTAAACCGAAGCGCGGCGCAGATAAATAGCGCAAGGCACATCGCGCCCGGCGCCTCCGCCGACAGATAAGACACTTATGGGACGTCCTAAGCGCTGCTCTCCAGCCGATGCGCAAACACTCGAAAACGAGAGCATAAAGATCGCAATCTCCGGCGGAAATTTGCATAACAAAAGTTGGTCACGATGTCGTCGTCGCATATCAGTGATGAATAGCGCTTGAGCGGGCGGGCGGCGCACCTCGAGCACAATAAGTCGTCGTAACTCAGCGTCCTGCGCGCGCAAGGTGCGGGCACATACGCTCCGCCCGCCGGGGACGGCTCGTAAAGAGAGATTTCGAAAGCCTCCACTTCGCAGCCGAGCCGAGCGCACTCTCGGCGGTCTCACTTCATTAATTGTTGCGAAATTATTCATATCAGTAATCTGGGCCGGGCGTGCAAGCGCCGCGCGATCCCATCTCGCTGTTTGCCCACAACACGTACGGCGGTAACGCACCCCTCTCGGCGCGGGTAGATACCGGAGCCCTCGGCGCGCCGCCGCCGGCGCAAACCGCCGCCGACGTCCGACGCGCGCCGCCGAGAGAGCTTTCTATCTGCGAACGCATAACTTCCGTCACTCGCTCGCCGCGACCGTATCGCGTTCATCCGACGGACTTAACAACTCTTACTAAATTCCGGCACCGTCTGCGCGCCGACATCTTTCCATCAGCGTTTTTGCATTTTTAAATACGAGCTATTAAACGTCTTCGCGCAGGAGGCGTCGTTTCGTTTCCGCTCTGTTTGTTCTTCGACGCCCCGAATTATATTTTCGTAAACTTTGTAACAACCGCTGGTCTAGAGCGGCGGCGCTTGATCCGATCGATTGTCGGAATATCACGCGCGCGCCACTCCAACTTCGGGCGAACGCGAAGAGTCCTCGCGTGTTGTATTTTTTCCTCGCGTCGGCATTCAAATTCGGCGCGCCGAGAAGCCGCGAATATGACGAATGGCTTTCAATAAGTATCGGCCGTATCCTGGTCGGGGGGTGACGAAAAAAAAAAAAAAATATCGCGCGGCGTCGCAGGACGTCTCGCGCTAGCTCGACGATTTATTATCGCGGCCCGGAAGTTCGCTCATTTTTCGGGATGAGAAAGTCAAATTCTCTTTTTAAAATTTCGGCGAATTTTTCGCGAAGACTCCCGGAGAGAGCGAAGGCGCAAAAAGCGAGAGCAAGAGTGTTCGGAGTGATTGGCCTCTCTTGGAGGAGCCACGCAAGGCTCGCCCGCCCATGGGCTTTCGATGCCAAATCGAATTATCCTTATTGGAGTTTCGTCGGCCCCTGATGTTATTAGCTCCACTAGATTGCTGATCTATTTATCTCAAATAACACGTGACGCTATCAAAATACACGTACGCGCCGCGGACACGTCGACTTGCTCAACGCCTCATTCGATCATCCCGACAACTAGCAATAAACCCGCTTAAAAACTAGCCGAAAGCCGGCAAAATCGGGCCGAAGCAATTCGCACCTTTTTCCGTGAAATTATTGCATTAAAAATTCAACGCGATGCGCTCGACACCCTGCTTTTTAATGGATAACGGCGATGCACATAAAGACTGAAAAAAAAAATTAATTGTTTTTGTCGCAGCGGGACTGTGGGAGATTCACCTCGCGTGTCCTTATAAAATATTCATGGCGTGCACGCGCGCCGCGTCCGCTCGTAACACGACCGCGTGCAGTATGCATCGAGTCGGCGTAAATACGAAAATGTTTAATGCGTAATAAAAACCGCGCGGCGGGCGCCGCCGGCGCCGATGCATTATTATTGCGCGAAGGAAAAAAATCATAATCGATATCGACCGGACGTCGCCGGCATGTGTGTGTGACCCGACGTAATGGAACGAAGCGCATGTGTGTCCTAGATACTCGAACGAGCAATGCACCGATGATTTTTCAACACAAACACCGCTGAAACTGGTTAAAAAGTTTCCTCCTCGCAGGAATCCTTAAAATGTCTGTATCGCTCAATAATGAACAAAAGTGCAAGTGCATTCCGACGGGCAGTTTTCCCGAGAGGAATTTTCATTAAGTCGACAGACGTAAACGATTGCGGACGAAAGGGTTGCTCGTCATCAATTGCGCCCCTCCCCGGCGGCATTCCGCTGCAAGGGAGCGAAATATAATTATCATAAAGCGCGTCTGGCGCTCGCGACGGCGTCTCCATGGCGCCTGCGAATTTCTTCATTTGCAGCGGGGGCGGGCGGTCGGCGGGCGCGTTAAGAGGGGAACGAACTGCCGACACAAAATAAAAACGCGCCCCCGACCGCGATTAAGCAGACGCTCATGAGCTTCAATTAAAAACAGATTTGCTCCGAGCGCCGCCACAATTTTTGGATTTTATCGATGCCGCCGGACGGGGAGGGCTGAAAAAACTTTTCGGAGTTTTGTAAAATAGGAGAGCGAGGCGCAGCCGACAAAGCATTCGCGCGAAAGTCGAAGAAACTTTTGATTCCTTTTCAAACGCCGCCGAAGTTTCGACTCCTTCGCGCGCGGGCCTGTGTACAATCAACGCCGATCTCGAACTCCGGCTCGGCCGAAAATCCAAAAATTTTCCCTCCGAAGAATGTCGGCCGATGACATGGGATGGCACATCCGGCCCGGAGTTGGTTAAACGCGTCGAGCAATATGTAACACAACACGACGCGTCGGGGCGCCATCACGATCCGATTGTCGCTTTTAACTAAAAATCGCCGGAGCGAAAAAGGGTTGGTCTCGAATAGAAAAACTTTACGCGAGCGCCGACCCTCCGGCCGCTCCGAGTGTAATCGCATTAAAAGTCCCAAACTAGGATTTGACTAGCTCCACTTCGCAGGATTCGATCGTGCGGACGCGGGCGGCGCGCGGCGGCGGCGTCTTAATAAAAGTGAAGAGGTGTCATGCCATTGTCGTGTTAGCAGCCATAAAACGGATAATTGGCGCGTTTAAGTGCAACGCTGTCGTTCGCCAGGAAGGTCCTTGTTTAGTCACGACTGTCGTCGACGATTCAAGGAGGCAATTAACACTCATCGTCGACAGTTTCGGAACTAAAAGGAGCTAGTAATAGGTGTCGGCGATCGACATAATTTTCCGCGCATTGCAGGCCGCGCAATTTAATTAAAATCCGGCCGTCATTAATTGTGCGAATCGAACGCGCCCGCGCCGTATCCGATTATAATAAAATCGCAAATACAATTAAACAAAATCAACATTTTCATCTCTGGCCGCGGGCAGATGTGCGGTGATTAATTACCGCGGTGTAATTTATTTCGAGCGCGTAAAATTGACGAGAGTAAAATATCGCCGATGCGTAAATCGCGACACAATGGCGACGGCGAAAAAAAAAACAATAAAAGGCGCGCATTGTGCGCGACCGCATTATGCGCGCGAAAATTAATCACAATGTGTTGCGTGGTGCGCGCAATGAGGAATCCGAACCGGAAGTGGCCCCTCGTGCGAAGAACGGCGCCGAGCGAGAACGGAAAAACGCATGGAAATCGTCGCATATTGTTCGGGCGCGCGTCGGCGGCGCGATAAAGTCGACGCGAGATAAAACTTTTCCGGTTTTCCGCCAGCGCGCGCAGCGCTGATTTACGGCCGACGATAATGCCGCGATTGAATCAAACGATGCGTTTCATTTGCGCGATCGTCGGATCGCCGGATGCACCTGAGAGGCATCGACAATCGCGGCGGCGGCGGCGGCGGCGGCGGATGCATGCGCATGAATATTCATTCGAACGCTGAGTTAATGTAACGTGACGCGTCCGAGGGTGCGGTGCCGCCGCTCTCCGCTAATGCCGGCCGGACGTTTTATGCATTTCGGCCGAGACGCTCCGGCGAGCTATCCGCGGATCCGAAAATCGCTCAGTTGTAAAACTGACGTTATCGGCTATCCGGCGAGCGGCTTATCGAAAGCTCCGAAAGCTCCGAGTTCTAGTCTTGTTTTCAAGGATTTCGACCCGGGATTCATTTAATCATCGCGAGGGCAAACACTCGAAGCTCGAGTCCGCAACTTTTTCGGCCGAACGCCGCTTTACGGTCGCGTCGAATTAGCGTCGCGACTAATTTATGACGCTAATGCGCGTTAAATTAACGACGCTAATAACTTAACAAGTTCCCGCACATTTCCACCGACAAATTGTCTATTTCGGACAGCTGCGGTGCAAGGCACGGAACGCAATAAATGTATAAGTGCTGCCTTAATGCGGCGAAGGTGCGCATAATAAAACGCGCTCGGCGTCCCCTTCGTCAGCGTTTTAATTAAAAAATACCCTAATAATCCATTAAACGTTTTAATGCACCTGACATTGTTCAAGAAAAATCCGCTTTGTGGAACAAGTTTCGCGCGCGGCAGCGCATTATTCCCGTATGGAATCTCCTCGTCCGCCGCGCCGCAAATTAGATTCTCGTCGCGGCTTTGTTTCCGCCCCGAGCGGCGGGCGAATATTACGTGCGGCCGCACGACGCCCGGCGCCTCCGCCGTCCGGCGAACTGCGATACTTTTTCTATAACGCGCGGCTTTCTTCTAAATATATCGAAAACGCTCGCCCCCGCAGCTCCTTCTAAATAAGTGAGCGCTAATGGGACACCAAATGAATGTTACAAAAAAGGAAATCGATCGGGGACGGGCGATGCGATCATTATGCCGGAAATAAATTCGTACTTAGCCTATCGATGCCCGGTAATAATATATTCGGATCCGAAATAACCGAGTTAATTGTTAATTAGTACGGCATTGGGGGAGCAGTTTGAGACTAATTCCGTGCGACGGCCGTGCGTATCAGTCAAGCAATAAATGAATGATTAACAGGACGAGCCACGGAAAATGCGTAGGGAATGAATACTTAAATCGGTACCAACACTAAAAGCAGATAATGGTGCCATGGGAGAAAAATAATCATTAATTTAGACAACCATTTAGATGAGAAAATTGTTACGTATTTGATTCATTATTCACGGCGCGTAATGATTCCTAATTCTCTTTCGACGCAAAGAGAGGAAACATCACGTAATGGACAACGAAAATGCCGGTAGGTATATTGCGAACAAGATGACGGAATCAGCCCTTGGGATCTCCCTCGACGTAATGCTGTTTGATTTCGTTCTAATTTCATGTTGATGCTTTCCTGGCCATTTTTCATTTTCCTTCTTACAACGTCCCGCTCTTTGTAGCAGGAATTCATCGCAGGAAATATAATTTATGTGAAAATTGGTGGTGACAATCATAAATTACAATCCAAAGGTCAAATCAGATTAATACATATTCATTAAAATTATCGGGAAATGATTCAGCGCCGACGTTAATTAATAATCAGCGGAATTTAATTGGCACCGCACACAAGCGAAGGCCGATTTCGAAAACTAATCTCCACGGACGATGAACCCAATGTACAAGAGTCACTAGATCGGGATTGGTAATTATCATCAATTCTAATTCAATCCACTAGAACGGTTCTGACAGTTCTCGCTTTGAATGCCCGGCGCCTCCGCTGAAGTTTCTTGCGAAGCGCTCGATTGTCTCGGCTGCGTTCGGTACTATTTGAATATTTGTAAAAATGGATTATGACGTTGCGACGTCAAAGGATGTCGGGCATCCTTTCTTTTTTATATATCATTTCCGCTCATTGTTTTCGTGTCGTCGAGCTGGGGAGCGGCTCGCGCTTCCTTTTTAGATTTTAGAGGTTTCCACATCGTTATTTCCAGCCGGAATCCCATAAAAAAGATTATTATATATTTGGGACATAAAGTAAAATGGATGTCACTAACGCCGCAAAGGAACGCACGGCGCCACATCGCGGACGCTGCGGAATAAAAAGCCGAAGCACCCTGTAAACGTTATTGCGCTTTCGGACGTCTTTACGCCGGAAGAAAAAGTGCGCTGACCCGAAACGCACTATTAGGCCGACGAGCGTTTCCCGAGCGCCTTGTATGTTGATTAGCAGGTGGTAAGCGCATTGTATGGCGGCTTCGCCCACAAACGAGCAACATGTGAGCGGGCGATGATCCATGCGCAATGGTCACTTAGCATATAAATGAGGCGAAATTGAAATTGTAAAAGTGGATGGAATGGATGGTAATGGTATGTTGATGCGTGGGTAGGTGAGCGGAGCGCGTCCCGCCGGCGCGTTAGTGGAGTTGTTCGCACTAACAATCAAATTAGCAATTTATGCCTACGCGTGTTTGCCTATTTGATATGCATAGACTCTCGTTATCTGCGGCGCGGGGTTTCAGACGATGGAAATATGCGCAGCGGCGAGCGCGTCGAGATAACGCTCACGTTTTTTTCACTTTCCCCCCGGAGCGAAAAAACGCACACAAACACAAACAAACTCGGCAGGAGCTTTAAATAAATTTCCATGTAAGGAGGAAAAAAGGCTCGCCGTTTTTTTCGCGCTCGGTCCGAAGGTAATTAAAAACAAGTTCGACGACGTGCTGTTAATTTAACAAATTGTCCGCATTGTGCAAATCTCACGCGCCGATGGCCGACGAATGCTCGAATGGGAAAAAAGCAGAAGGCGCGAGCGAGCGCAGGGGAGGAAAGAAAAACTCGGTATTAATAGAGACGTGGGGAAACATCTGGGCCGCGCCATCCATCAAAGGCATAAAGCACGAGGTGACAAAGTGTGCAAGCAAGGCTTAGAGTCAACACCGCCATTCATCAGCAGCTCAATGCTCCTTTCCGGGGAAAAGCGTCGGGTCCGCGGCGCGCCCGTCGCCGCCGCCATCCGCCTCCTCGCCCGGAGAGAGCCGAAGCGCCGACGACGGCCGCGCGCGATGCCGACCGCAAGACCCTCCGCGCGCCCCTCCCAGCTTACAACAGATAGATTACATTAGCTATACGGGGATTACGGATAGGCACTTTTATATGAATTACTTACGACACCTTTCACTACCTCTTACAGGCTTTCGCGCGCGTGTGCGTGGCGAGGAGGAGAAGAAGTCTCCGTCTTTCGATGCGCGTTGCCGGAGCGACGCACAGTCAACGCGCGCCGCCGCCGAGCGATCTATCACCCCCTTGTCACCTGCTCCGCTACACATGAAAAACGCTAAATTCATGTACCCTCTTTAGGCGCTAACGTTCTTTCTAATTCATCGCCGGAGCGACTGCGACGCTGTCGATAATACTCGCCGCCGCCCCCGGCACGACACCAACGTCAACGTCGAACGTATTAATAGGCGGCGCCATTGTCGTTTACATACTTAAACACTTACTTATAACCGGAGCCATCAGCGATTCATCAAAATTTATTGCGGAAAATTCCGCCCCGAAAAAACGAGGGGGGGGTTCATGTTTGCATCAACCAGTGTCAGTGTGACTTTTTAGTGCAGATTATAAAATGTGCATTTTCCACGCCGGCGGCAACGAGTTTTATTTTTATTTTATTCCATTCCGGCTTTTTTAATAACATTGCCGCGGCGTATTTTTCGGATATTAAATCTCCCCAAAAGTGGGCACTTGGAGTGACAGCACATGTGTGCGAACAAATTTTTTTACCGGGTTTATGTGTATGGGGCATGTAAAAGCGAAAAATAATAATAAACGACAGTAATAATTCAATATAAAAGATTTATTTGCGAATATTTATTAAAAACAATTTTTTAGTATTATTGCGGTTATTACAAACCAAAAAAAAAAAAGTTTTCAGTTGGGACAAGTGAATAAGTCGGCAGAAAATGGGTGCAAAGAGTTTTAGAGGCTTTCAATTAACGCGGGAAAGGCGATGGAAAAGTCTCGATGTCCACCTTTATACAGCTTTAGAGTTTCGTCCGAAAATTCCGTCACGTGTGGGCGTGAGGCGGGCGGAAAGGCGGAAGGAGAGCAAACGGCCCGCAGAATGAGCTACACGGCGACGACGGCGCGAGCGCTCCACTTACCATCCGAGCACGGCTTCCTTTATCTTTATGCGGGCGAAACGACCTCGGCCGCTCGCTTCCGGCGCCGCGGTGTCTTCATTGCTTCGGTTTTTGGCCAGACCGACTAGCGGTGCCAGTAATGGCGCGGAAATGGCGGCAGAACGCTGGCCGTCCGCCGAGCGCGCGCGCCTCGGCGAACTAAAACCGAGAATTCGCTGGTCGTCGGTCGCTGGTCGTCGCGTTAACCTTTACGAGTGTGTTATGGAAACGGCCAACTATTTCCACCGTCGCCGTCGTCGCCGTCGTCGATTCATCCGCGCCGCAGGTTTTGTTCCGGCGGCATTTTTTGGAAAACCAGAATTATGTACCGAAAACCTAAGAAAAGCCAATAACGCCCAGCGCAAGCGTAACGTAACGTTCGCATACCATGCGTTCGCGCCGCCGGAGAATAAATCCCAACGATTCTACACACGCCGGCCGAGAGAACGCGTCGAATCGCACGCGCTGTAGATCGAGGCCGGGGGTGCGGTTTGTTCTAACGGGCTCGTTTTATTTTCCAATCCTAACTGGATAAAGAATAAACGATACCATTACGAAGTTCTTACCTATTGTAATAACAAACAAAGCCCCGGGAAGCATTACACCTCCGGATCTTTATTTCGCTCCATCTGCGGGGCGAGCAGTGCCTGCATACTTTTAACCCTGCGGAGAGCGGAATGTAACTGGATCGGGCGAATTTTCGCACATGCGGAAATAAAAAGTTCGGGAGCATTGCTGGCGTGATGGAGGGATGGCGGCGGGGCGCAGTGATTGTGCTTCGTGAAATCGATGAGTACAGCAGGGAATGAACGCCCGATGGTCGGGAGCGTCGGGAGTTTATTTTCATCATTAGCTAATCAGTGCCGATTGGTTTAGAAATTTATCCCCAGGGTGCAAGTGCACACCATCCGAACAAATAACAGGGGGGATAAATTTTAACCAGTCTGGCTCATTTTATTTGATTAAAATTAAAACGGCGTGAAGAACGATTGAGGTTTGTGAGATGTTGACCCTCGCGACGTGTGGCGTCGATTGTGCGGAGCGTGGAGGGAACGCGCTTTATATAGTTGTGGGGAGGTAGTGGGGGAAGAGTGTAGTGAGGGTATGACGAGATCACCTGTGCTACTCGCCCAACAAAACGTACACTGTAACATTCCCCATAATCAGAGCAAGCAAAAAACTGTCTGGTCAGGAATAATTAGTGCAAATAATAAAAAGTCTCGTGATATTTATTGCTCTTCTATTGATAGTACAATCAACATAACATTGGGATAAATACTCAATGGCACAATGCGATAATTGCGCATCTATCTCGTCCAAACAGTTTCCTGTTTCCTGACTAGACTTCACCATTAGTAACAATGTAACGCAATAAATCCTCTAGTATTTCACTAACAGTGTCACAAACAACATCACCATGAATCTAATACGAGCATTTCTAATATTTACCTTCGTTTTGATCGTTGTAAGTACGACAAAACAACCAACACCTTCCAAAAAAGACACAAAGAATTATGTTTTAGAAATCAACCGAATTGTTCCACTACCCAATAGGAATAATCCAATTAAACAGACGAACCGTCTGCCCAAAGGAAGTTGAACCCGAGTGCTACTGCAGCTGCGCATTGGAAAAATCCAACATGCTAACGCCATCCGGCGACGGAATAAACCGCGCCGAGTTCGGCCCGTTTTACTCGAAATACGCCGAGGAATGCTTCGACTTCGCTTCCAAGCCGACCTGCGAAGAAGCCGACACGTTCGTGACTTGTTTCTACGGCCAAACTAAAAACGCTGATAAGGAACTGATGAATGAATGCAAACAGCAATTTCCTGTGGAGAATTTGAATTCCACCAACATGACGGCGGCGGAGTTCGAGCGCGTGGAAAATCTCGCCTGTTTCGTACGCTGTTTGGCGGATAATTTGCACATGTTCAACGAGGACGACACGATTAACCCGAGCGTCATTAACCCGCACATTAGTTTCGAATTTGACGCGGAAAAAGTCGTGCAGAAATGCGAAACGGATAACAAGCAAAGCGGAAAATGTGCGAAGAGGGCGAACCTGCTCATGTGTTTGGTCCGCGAATACGAAAGTGCTCGGGATAATCACATTGCAACTATCCAAACTGAACCGACACCTATTAACTAATTATTCTTGTAAAAACATCCGGTCTATTGTCAAGTAACGAATTTTGCACACATCCTGTTCATTGTATCGTGATATATAAACGATCACATCTCTGGTATAAGTATAATAAATGTTTGAACGTGTTTCTTCTGAAAACATGTCCAATTTACAGACTTTTCTAGCAACTTTACTTGTTACCTATATTGTGAGTATGTCTGGTACGCGACTATAAACAACTAACGATTGACTGAGCCACTTCAAGGACTGTCAAATAATTATCTACACCCCGATCATCCACAACAGTCGAGATGTGATCAATACCTGCCAAGGCGAAAAGAGTTTTCCTTGCTGGATGCGCTGCATCCTACTATCGGGAAACTATCTGGCAACATCCGGCGAACCGAATCCCGAAGTTTTCACCCCAGAATATACGAAATACGCGGGCAGGTGCTCGAACTACACATCGGAAATAACCTGCGAGGAAGCTGACACGTTCGTCACCTGCTTCTTCGGCGAATTGGACAAAGACTCCTACGAAGACTTCAGATATTGCCGGGGGAAGTTTCCCATAAAGAAAACCGAATACATCTTGAATGGCAGAGAAAGGGAAGAGAATTTAAGTTGCTTTACAAGTTGCTTATTAACGAGAAAGAAGTTTTTCTTGGATGGTGAGAGAATCAACATGGATGTGATCAATCCCCATCTCAGTAATGAGCTTGATATCAAAGAAGCAGCAACGAGTTGTTTGAAAGCAGCTCGGGACATTAACGAGTGTGAAAGACGCGCGAATTTGTTCTGGTGTATCATGGAATCTTATCAGGAGGCTCACAATCAAAGGCAAGGTAGAAGAATATTTATTACAACGGAAGTTAATAATGACAATAATTATGTCGATGAGTTTTGATTTTAATTGCGGTGATTTTTGTTGAAAAAATATGCTTGGAACGAATGTTTTCGAATTGACACATCCTGTCCATTGAAACATAAAATAATAAATATGCGAATTGAACGAGTTTATCGCCACTTGACAATAAATTATTCCGGCATCCAGCAGACACTTTAAACTACTTATAATGATCATTATATTGACGTTGTTATTTACTGCAGTTTCTTCGATTGTAAGTTCCTGTTTTACTTCCAAAATGTTTTCCGATAACTCGACTATACTTCTTTCAGAACGGACAGGGCATTTTCTACACGCCAATCTTCGATTGCGATGAGAATGTGCTCAACGCCTGCTACGAAAGTTCGGACTCTTCCTGCCGCATTCCTTCCTTCCTTCCAACGACTTTGTTAATCTCGACGCGTTTCCCATGAAATACCAACTAATGGCAGAACTATGCGCCAATTACTCTGCAGAGTTAACGTGCAAAGAAGCACAGACGTTCGTGAACTGCTTCTTTCAGAAACTGCTGGACGATGACGCGGCTGCCTATAACCGTTGCAAAATACAATTTCCCATTAAAGATTCGCGAATGAGTTTCTTCGGGCTGGGCGATGATGTGGGAGAAGAGAACCTCAGCTGTTACACGAATTGCTGGCTGACGAAAAGGGACTTCTTTCTGGAGGACGGCGATAAAATAAATATGGAGGTTATAAATCCATATCTTCCATTCATTACGCCGGGAGACATTAAAGTGGTGGCGTCTCGATGCAAGACAGGTTTTAAGTCGATGGGGAAATGTGATAGGAGGGCGAATATCTATTGGTGTGTGATGAAAGCTTATCGGCAAGTTAGAAACGATTATTTCCAGAATCTTATGAAGAAATACCGAAAAAGTCA